>JABASC010001113.1:0-27062 GCA_019776185.1 Plutomurus gul | reverse complement strand
ATAGTGATGCGTGGTGTGCATGAGTACATTATTGTAAATTTGTTGTTTTGACTAAAAGAGCAATTTCCCATCATTAATATTGTTTTTTAGTTAGGTTGGGGGAGTGTAAGTAAAATAGGTAGGTTCTTAGAAAAAATATTTAAATCGCTCTTTTGCCCTATAAAGTGCTTGAGCACACCTTCTATTTCTGACCATTTCTAAATTAATAGATACAAATATTCTCCCTGGAGAATGCTGAAAAACTTTTGGATTATTTGATAAAATGTGGCATTATTCCTAATAATTATATTCAACTGCTTTTTATCCTTTTACAATTCAAGAGGACGATATCACTCTCATGTCAAATAAATAGCAAAAACCGTTGTAAACGATAAATTAGCACTGCCTTTACCCTTCAGCGAATTTAACAAAGCCAAGCTCTAAATGACGCTACAGCGTCTTATCGATTCCAATTTGCACAGTGCACAAAAATTTTCTCGCCTCTTAATGTTGCTGCAGATCTTCAGGACCAGTTCTTTTATCAGTGATTCTTCTATTTTGGGGGTGCTAAAAATTCCCTGAAATCATTTAATGGTATATTTAGAAGAGATGATATTCATTGTCGAGAGATGATTAAAGTTTTGTGCAAATACGGTCGAGTGTGTGGCTTATTGTGGACATCACCAGTCTGGATGAGCGAAAATGGACAGTAGAATTCATCCACCCATTAAATGACCAATAAGTTCTTGACCGTCTCTTTCAATCCTCTGAAATATATTTATTATTGTAAAGATGCATTCATTGAATTGAAATAATGTAAGCCTAAAACATTTAACTGGACTTTCATTGTTTACATTTAGTAAATTACATTGACTGTCTGTCAAGGAATTTACGCTTAAGTCGTCCACTTTTAAGGTGTTTTGCTTGAATTGGATGTATTTCGTGTGGTTCGTGCAAATGCTTGTATGCCAATAAATGAGGTCTGCAGTGAGTGTCATTTTGTCGGGCACAGCTCCTGAACAGAACATGTCTTACCCGGACTACCAACAAACTCCTCACGATCATCAGGCTCTTCTGGTTGTTGTCCGACACATTGGTAACATTAATTTTTTAGAAGGACATTAAACCAAAACCATTAAACAAATTCATGTTTTTAAATTGAATTATGCTTTTCATTGATTTGATTTGCAGGACGACAGTTAAGAACAAAACAATTTAATAGAGCCTTCGAAAGAATTTCTCGCGTTAATCAAGTTAAATTATTTGATTCTCAAAATCACGCAAGAAATATTTGGATACGATTTCTACGGAGTTATCCGGTAGAAAACAATGACTGGGGTGATTTCCAAACACATCGAAAAGCTCTGGGCCTCATCTCGATTGGACAGTGCAATTCGCAAGAAGAATTTAATGAATTGTGTCGTATACATGAATCTCTAAAAGTTAAATACGCATTCACATTATTTGACTCTCGTTGCATTTTATTCGGCCTGAATCACGATGGAACCGTTTTCGAGGGACAACATTCTTCAGATGTTAGCCCCTGTGTGGAATCAGCTGACGATTTTCAAAGTTTTGACAAGTCTCGGTCTGAAAACCAAGAGAATGGAAATAGTCTCTCGAACAACACAACCGATTCAACAACTTCCGCATCCAATTCCATCACTTCCTCCAATCACAGCAGTGTAATAATTATTTTCAATAAATTAATGTCCTACTTAATGTTCGATATGTTAGAATATTTTGTAATTGTAGACGGGAGGTCTTACGCTGCCGAGAAAAACGCCCAGTTCAGATTCACTGCAAAACTACTTGGGGACTCCGACAGACGACACAGAAATGTGTGACTCCACTAGTGAAGAATCGAGCTCAAGATCTGAATCCATTTCTGGTACTATACAATACTCAGTTATGATCGATAATTATAAACCAATTGAAACGGACTCTGGAAAATCATCGCAAGTAGAAGGAAGGTCACTAACTACTCCCTCAAATTTCAAAGCCCGCACATTGTTCTACCCCACAATGGATCAAAGTCAGAGTTTAGAGTCGGATATCGAAGAATTTATTGCCAGTCTGTTTTGGGTCCTTGAATCAAAACGATTGGACAAGTTAGCGTAAGTAAATTACGATGGGTGGTACATTATAGGTGATTAAAGTGATCACCCCATTGTACCTTTAATCAAATCTCCTTGTTCTTTTTGGATGCACCCTTTATTTGGATGTTTTAAAAATTATGACATAGATTTCTTAAAAACGTCACGTAGTCATATCTGTTGACGAACATTTTTATATTCATTTCCTTAGTGTGAGAAAGGCAGATCGCTCATTGTTGTTATCTGCCCTTTGTGCCCCTTTTGAGAAAAAGGATTTTGTTGGTTTGGACTTGGAGTCAAAAAACAATAAGCGAAGAGCTGATGGCAGACTTAAAAAACAATTAGGAGATTTAAGTCTTCAGGCTGGACTTCCGTCTGAAGCTATAACGCATTACCATTCTGCAGTCGAGATTCTCAAGAGTGTTAACGATTGGCTCTGGCTCGCTGGTAATTCCACACTTTTAAATAAATTTATTTTTTAGAAAAGACCTAACAGTGAAAAATATTACTTATATTACATGATATTATAATGTCAATAGGAGCGTTGGAAGGGATGTGCTCGGCGTCTGTTTCCTGTATGTACCCTCAACTTAGACAATTGCCAATGACACTTCAAAGAAATTCTTCATTACAAGGAAATGAAACGACCAAATTCAAAAATTCTGGTTTGACTAATACGAATTCCCTCCCACACGGTTTGGATCCCTCGGATGCAAGTGGACATCCGGTTGGAAATCGTCCTATTAAAAATTTATTGGCGCAGCTAGATATATTAGATAAGTACAGAGAAGCAGTCACACATTACGGAAAGGTCAGGAGTTCATATTTCAGTCATACTGGATAAAATATATTGTTAATATTATACTCTGCCAATGAACAATTTTTTATTAATTTAGTATCGACAAGCGGGTATCATTGAGACGGAGGCTTCAATCAAAGCAACATTAGTTTTAATCGAGCAACGACAAACTTTGGCTGCAGCCGATTTTCTCCAAAATGCTGTTTTCATTAGTCTTCAGCTTACTGAAGATGAAAAAGTATTTTGTTTATTTAAAATTATAATAATGATAGAAACGCACATAATGTGAAAATATTTTCTATCTGTTATTGGATTTTATTTTCAGATGCAGCGATTCAATGCGTTGTCGGAATTATACACAAAACTAGGATTTCATCGGAAAGCAGCGTTTTTTAAAAGAGTTGCTGCGATGAGATGCGTATCCCCACATAATCCACATCCCAACTGGAGTCTCTGCCATTCCTTATTGTTGCAATTAATGGAAGGCTACAAATTATCGTTAGATCCAAACGAAGCCGGACGATTCGGTTTCTACGGGTGGCCAAGACTTCAGATACAAGTTATGCAAGAATTAGTTGGTACTGCCAAAAGAAAAGGCAATAATGCATTAGCGACAAGACATATGACTCTTCTAGTGCACACTATGCTGCCACATGTGAGATCACTTCCTTTCATTGAAATATTAACCTTCACGCCCAATTAGGTAATTTCAATTTTATATTTCGTAATAGTTGAGCAGAGACGAAAAAAAGGAATTAGCAATGCAGCTCGAGATTCTTTCGAAAGAATGTGAAGGAGTTCCTGTACCATTGGCGTTAGAAAATGGTGTGATAGTTCCCCCTGTACATTTAACGAACATTCCATTAGTCAGGTATAAATTGTATCCTACGTACTATAGTTGACCCATAGTAAAAAAGGGTAATGATGGAGTATAAGTCTGAAACACCTGAATGAACATGTTGGATTTTGCAGAGTATTTAAACTTGTTGCCCCAACTCCACATTTAAAAGCGGAAAAGACTGTGGAGAAAAAGGAGGAAGAAGCCAGCCCTTTTGTGTACACTCCGTTTAATACGAATAGAGAAAAGGTCGTTAAAGATTCTAGCAAAGCGGGTAATTGACTACATTGCCATTTCTTTGATTGTTCGATTTTTATGCTGCAAAATATTCCTTTATAAATATACAAGATTCTTTCCCAACAGATTTCAAATGGGTTGAAGGAGAGCTTTGTGAAGTAAATGTGCTCTTGGAAAATCCGTTGCCAATTGAGCTCAAAGTATCGTCAATGGTTAGATTTAACATTTATTTTATGCCTCTACAATACAATACATGTTATTTTCCCATCTCTTCTATCCCTCTGTAAAATTACTATCTGAAAAATGCATTTCGTTATTGTACCCCAATGTGACTAACTTAATCTTTATGATAACAAACAGTGCCTCATTACTGAAGGTGTAAATTTCCAAGTAAATTCCAATGTCATTTCATTGCCTGCGGAATGTTCAATGTTTCCTGCTACTCTGACGGGAATCGCACTTGGACCCGGCAACTTAAAAATTTTAGGTGAGTAACTTAAATTTTTAGCTTCAAAGTTCGCTGTAACTATTTACACGAATGCGTAGGCAGTTGTGCGAGCTAACTAAGTATAAATGGATAGTAAGAGAAATTCAAAAATATAAACGAGTGCAGTGTGAAGGTAAAATCTGTTTTTTCATCAATTTTAGGATACTCAACTTATCTTCTCGGTGTCAAATCTAATATTCGCTTGAAGAATATGAGGAATTCTGTTTGCCCTCATATAGATGTAGAAATTGTACCTGCTTTACCATCTTTAGAGGTAAACACTAAACACTCCCATTAGAATATGAAAAATCATACAATATTGCAAATAACTCAATTACCCCTAACATACTTTAGAAAAGTAACATATTGTTTTGCTGATTGATAAGGTGGAAACGTCGAAACCGAAATCGGAATTTTTTAGCTCATTTTCAGATTCGATAGTAACGAGCGCCAGTATTTCACTCCTGATGGGTGAAAGTCAGGAATGCTGCGTGACGTTGATAAACACAGGGAAAGTACCTATAGAAGAATTAGAGCTCACATTAGACTCACGATTAGACAAACGAGCGCAAGAGATTTTCAAATGGAGCGATGAAAACATTATGTCACAGTTGCCCATTCAGCCGGGAGCAGCAGCAAGTTTCACAATGTACATTTACGGTGTTGGAGATTTTATTGGGCAGCCTGATTACCAAATTGAAGACAACAACAGTGTAGCATCTTTGCCCATGAACACGGATGGCCCCAGTTCCCTTCCTTCAAGACTAGGAGCTATTTCAGATCGCTTGAGAGCGTCCGCCAACAAGCGGATGGAATCGTCTTCAAATCGGTACTTTCCTCAAATTTCAAATAATAATCTTTAGTTTTGTAGGTAGCACTTACGCAGTTACATATTTAATCGTTTTGTTTCTTTTTTTTCAGTTCCAGTGTTAAAAGCGGTGAAAGTAGCATGAGCTCTTTTTCGTCCAGAACACCCAAAATGTCGATTGCGTCTCACTTAAAAGTACGTAAAAATTTTATGGGACAACTGTAACTGTACAATTTATAATATCCGATGATACATCCGTTAAATGTGTTTATTTCCTTCTGGTCGATATTTTATGCGATTCACTTCACGTAAACGAATCTTATGTTGTAGAATTTCGAAGCTGTTTTGAAATTAAGATATTCTGGAGGTCCTGGACTTACGACTTCCCATTATAGAAATTGTGCTATAGCTTTTAACGTCGAAGTCTCGCCGGCATTGTATATAACAAAATGGGATACTTTACCTGGAGAATCGTAAGTTAGCCTAACTCATCTTCCTTTTTAATTTGTTTTTTACATACCGATGGCCATTTCAAAAGTATATCGTTGCTTTAATTAAATTCCTAGACCATCACAGTTCTACCTAGTTTTGGATCTGTGTAATACAACACAACACGAAATGGAAGTCAAATACGCTAAAACAAAGCAAATTTTGGTAGAAAAGGGCGAGACGTGCCGAATTCCGGTTCCATTAGACAGATGTCCTGTAGGCAGTCTCATCAAAGGTAATTCTATTTTACTGGTACATGATGGGTACATGTTACGCTGCTATGTCAATAATACAATTTTGTACCTTAGGAAAAGAAGACTTAGCGTGCTGTGAGCATATTGTTACGAATGTAGATTTAAAATGGGTACTTCCTGATACTTGGGGGAAAGCTACGTTACAAGGAATTCGTTTGACACCTGCGATGGTGCAGCTTGTCACAGTATCTCCCATTCAATGGGGTAAGTGTCAATTTAACAATTTTTCATTCTAATAATTTCGTTATCATTGCCGTAATTTTTTATTGCATGTCTCGATAACAGAAATTACAATAAACGGCGAGGCAGCCAAAACCGAAGAGATGAAATTTGAGGCTGGAGAGATGATCAATGTGAACGTGTGGCTAAGAAATCATTTGAAAGAAGCTCTGGAAGATGTCTGTCTCTCGTTGGAATGTTTCCAAGATTATCAAAATGGAAGATATAACTACAGACTAGACTCTAGACTCGCCGTTATTGGCAATGACTCTGTTCAAATTTCAAAGGTACCGTCACAACAATTCTTCTTTTTATTTCAGAAGCATGACATATGTCTACTACTTACCTTGGTATAATTGTCAATGGTAGACATATTGAAAACGAATCCAACTTTTTTTTAGTTTTAATGGTTTCATAATTTTGATAATGCTTTTTACCGTCGCAGCCCATAAGTTTTTTAAAAGGATTGTGGAAGAAAAGAGGTAGCAGCGAATTAGGGCTGAGCTTCTTTATCTTACATATATTTTGTTTCATTTTCAAAAACGTCAAATTTTCGCGCATAAACCTTTTTTAGAGCAAGAAAATCTAAATTTTTCTTTTAGAAGTTTGAATTTTAATAAAAAAAATTTTATTAATTCCATTTGAACTCCTCGATGTTCGATGAAATTGTGTTTGGTTGAATTTCATTGCAGTTTTTTTTCTCCATTTTCTTCTCACAGACTTTCTCCTGTGGTTCAGAGAAAAGTAAATTGTGTGTTAGCCGAGGGGACTGACTAATCTAAACGTGCAGTATTTGGCAAAGCCAATGTTTTTGTAATATAAATGCTATGTCAATGTCATTCCCCGTATATAGTGAAGTAGTGTCAAGTGAAGTCTGCCAGAAGTGCCTTGAGTGCGAATTAGGTTACCGACATTGCTTTCTTGAGACGTACGATCAGACAATTATGCCGTCATAATTCTTCATACTATCCCAGTACGGTATACGTACGTATAGAGCAACTGATGTTCTTTTTTAATGTAGAATTCAAATAAACTTTATCAGCAGTTTGATAAAAAATCATAAAATAGGTACTAATGCAGCTTCTCAAGAAAGAAATCTGTGAAAAAGCTTCTTTCCTTGTCGTCAATTGACAAAGTGCCAAAAATAATTTTACAATGCTTTTACTTTTATCGCTAAGCATTGCCAATTGCAGATTGGATTTTTTTTTGGAAAAAGGAACTTACTTGATATTGAACAGTAAAAAAAAAGTACACTAATTAACTGAAATAATGAATTAATCGTAATTTTATGCTGTTTGGTTAGATTGGACCTGGAAACTCGTTCCAGCACTCTCTCTCCCTTATATTCTTCCTCTCGGGATCATACAAAATTGATTTCAAATGCAGTAGAAAGGACGCGGACGACGTGGTTTGGAAATACAATCCTCCTCTTGACCTACAAATCAGCTGAATCACTGTGTCTCACAAAAGATGTCTTGCTCGGTGAAAAGATGGACTCGGCGATGTGCTCACTACCATTCCTCCACCTTCAACCACACATTCTCACTTCTTTCCTCCTCGGATATATTCCTTAGTTAGTACTTTGCTCTTTACCGACATTTCCTCCTCCACATCACACACGATCACAAAGCATGCTAGTGTACATCGTCAGTGACAACGACTTCGAAATTTACCATAGTAATCATGTAATAGAATAAAAATGCCTAATCATGTTGTCACGATCATTTTCACACGTAATTTTTAGTACCTGCCGATGATTTACTAGAGTATTAGTGCACACAAATGTTATAATTAGTTGATCAATTCATCTAGAGAGCTCTGTACATACATAATTAGCACCAATATATGAGTTTCAAACGAAACGAAAATCAAATAATGTTTATCAAAGTAGCTTTAATAGTTTTGAGTATACGTGTAAAAGTAATTGAGAGGACAACATATATTCCATATGCCTATAAATTAATACGTAATAGCATTATGATCAAGTAAAGACACCAGTGTGATGGTGACTCAATTTATATAAGGAAATTGCTCGCATTGTTTTCTGCTGGTTTTTTCGATATTAATTTATTGGTGTGGAGCATTCATAGTGAATAAATATTTACAGACAAAATGAAATTTGTGATTCGTTGGTTGAATTTTTTTAAATAGTTCGTTTATTGATAATCATAGAAAAAGGTCTGCTTTTCTGCTGATTATCAGCACTAGCAGAAATCTTTTTCTGTGATTGACAATAATACACCCCCATTTTTGCACATTCAATATTTTGGAGAAATCGTAGGATATTTCAATATGAGTCTTATAATGTGGGCTGTGGCATCAGCTCGATGGACAGACAGCTTTTAAGGTAAATCAACCTTCGTTGTCATTGAACACGTTTTAAAATATGTGGGGCATCCTTCATTTAAATGCTAACGATTCTTAAAGTTTCCACAAGTCGGCATTGCATTTCTTAGCAAAAGTTTCGCCTAACTGACTGAAAGACTACTACGTAGAATACTTGCGACATTTCTTACAACATCGCCTCCGGGCTTAAACGCTTCCTTCAGTTCTAAAAGGGTTTGTGCCAAATATGACCAATGTACTCGATGAAATGGGTACTTTCTACCTGTCACCCTATGCACTCATTATTTGTATAATGAGATCCTGTCTGTAGATATGGTAGTAGACGAAAAGGGTGGAATCTTGGTAGTCGAGACTCTGAGTGGAATTTCATTGGATCCAATTTGGCCTTTCTTTCTACCACAGATTTGTAATGACGGAGGAATATTTTAGAATAGAGTGTTTTTGGAGTGGACTCAAGTGCTCTGCTCATAATCCACCAATTCAACTGCCGCCATATTCCCACCAGCCAAATAGCAAATCACAATCATCAACAAACATAATAAGTCTATTAAATACTTGTTTTTAGTATTTATTTTAAATTGATCTTGACTGACTGTAGTTACATTATACTTCCGCCTCAGATTACCGGTCAGGTCCTTCATTACACCAATTTTATGATTACCTGAACGCACATACAAACATTGGGGGCATTCACGGAAACTCAACATTTTGCATGTTCGTTGTATGGAAAACTGATACTTGATAAATACCTAAATAAATGCAGAAATCCTGTTCATTGTGAATTAATTTTGATAATTGCACCTTCCAGGTTCTAATTCATTTAATTCTTGTAATATAAAAAATAATTGTGTAAAATTTCATGTGATTATAATCAATATGGGCCAATGATGTGGGAATGTTGGATGCAGCACCTCCTTAAGCAAAGGCTTACCTCCTTTCAATTACACTTTTATGTTTTAGTGAATGAACAAGGGGGTAGTGGAAGAATTGAGGTTGGGTGTGAAAGCAAATCGGTGCAAGAGTTTCCATTTTATGTATGAATTTTGACAATTAATAATAAAGGAAAAAGCAGTCTGCATTTAATTATGTTGTAGGTTTACAAAATATAGGAAAAGGTTTTGTACATAAAAGGCCAGTGTAAACGTGTAACAGTGGGCACCCTCGAGTTACATTTCTACAAGTTGGGTACAAAACATAATATTACTACGGGTTTACAGAATGTTAAGAATTTCGTCACACATTTTCTTACATTGAAAAGCAAAGAAAAATGATTTTTTTCGTGCCGGATAGTTGCTTTCTCTCTTACTTTACTTACTTTACACATTACATTCATTTCCTGTCATCTTTTTTTCCTATACTATGACTGACTGAGTTCATAGGAGAGCAAATTACTCTGCTGCTGCTGCTTCGTGCCCCTTCTCCTCTTTTATTCTCCTTAAGTCGTTTTGCACATTACATAGCATTTCGTGCGGGTTAGCTTGTCTAAAACGATAAAGTGATAGATCCACATTAGAACAACGACAAGTAGCATGTGACTACATACATTTGCTTGTATAGTAAATACCCTTATACGTACCAGTTCACTGTCAAATTATGTATTAAGTATATATATTTGTGTGTACTACATACTTTTATTATACACACCTACAACAAGTGCTCACTATCAGTTAGTTGCTCTTAGTAGTAGTAGTATTAGTATCCATATGCAGACAAATTTGTAGTCTTATTGTATAGTATAATATATTTGTGTATAGGGATTCTTATAGAGGTACTGCATTACAACTATAAATACAATATAGTAATAGTAGTAGAGAACATTACAGGTTTACAATAGACAATACGTTAATTTATGTACATTTCCATATTAATTTTATTCGCATAGGGTGGCTCAAAAGTCCATGCCCACCCGTCTCATGAAGAATTGCATGAAAGAGTGGGCGGTATGCACTTAGGAGCCATTCTACATAAGTACGTGCAGGGTGCTTGACATTTTGACGTTAAACATTTTAAAAAGTACGGGTTTATTTCAGGCAGGTAATCTGCAACGAGGGAGTCACCAGTCACCGCTAATTATAATGTTGGACAATGACCACTACTGCTACTGGTTGAATATTCCGCCAGAGTGAATGCACGCGCGGTTGCTGGTGCTGGCGAACTACTCTGCACTGCGGCTGCGTCTGAATGACATTCATAAAATACTAATATGCTCACAAAGTGTTTACCTCGTGGAAATAAGCTCTGTACTTCTTAGAGCATTCAATTTTAAAATGTGTACCTCTAAGGTGAGACACCCTGTACAGTGTGGCCCATACCAAGAAAAGAAATATAATATGAGATAGAGTGCGTCCCACAAGTACCACTAGAAACATCCTTGTTACATTCAGCTAGTGGAAATGGATAAGGATCATAGTTAGACTGAGGCACATCAGATTCATTCCGCATTCGCAGAATGTCAAATAACTCGAAATGTAACTATAGATATGGATATGTTGCAGTTGAAGTTGTGGCCCCTGACGCCACATTGAGATTAGTCCAAATAATTTCTCTCTGCTTCCTCCAGAGCTGTCCCCCTCCCCCACCACTTGGTTCTTCTCAAATGTCCCATAATTTGGTTGACCTGTAAACAAATACAAAATTGTTTTTTCATTTTCCATGTTTTCAAAAACGACATAATAAAAGGCCATTTATTACGTGAGATCAGGCCAAAAAGTAATTCGCTGGTTGCAAGAGGAGAAAGTTTGTGAAATGGAGGAGAAATTCTGTGGCTTGGTTACTTATTGAAAATAAAGGGGGATGGGTATGCCTTTAGTTAGGATTTTCGTGGAAATCCTAGGATTTATCTACCACCCTTTTACAAGAATATTTATTTCCGCGCATCCAATAACAAAGCACGATGGATGGCTAATGTATGATCGATTCCAATTCGTAGCAAGTAACGATATAACAGAGGAAAAGCCGTTTGCGCTCAACGATCTACGTGCTTTCACATTCAAATCTTTGTTCTCTGAAAAGTGGCTACTATCTGCACTCTTCACTCTGCATTCAACTTCAAATAATTAGCAGGATGTCACATTATGTCAATCCGACATGCTTATATGTATTATTGTATTGTAGTGGACAGAAATTGTAAACAAGAAGGTAAACGAGAGCCGGTTGCTGTTCACACGAGGGGGAAGACTCGTGAAGAACATAAATGATGAGTGATGCAATGGCTGGCACAATAAGATACATGTGAACAGTGGAAAGCCATAAAGAAATGTGAAAAGAAGCCATTTCAAATCCGTTTTCCCCTAATAAACAATAAAAAACAACTTTGTTTCCTTTCCTGCTCATTTTCACTCTCACTGAATTCCATGTGTTGCTAATATTACTGTCAGCAACTTCTGTCGTACACGAAAAACCTGTGTGGCAGAAATAATGTTTAACAACAAAAATTGATTTTCGCCAAGTAAGCGAGAGTGACACGAAAAGCGATCATGTAATGAAAATTGAAAATCTCTGATTTGTGATACAACGTAATAAAACTAAGTAAGTAAGTATTTTCCATAATCTTCGTTCATGATTAAATTGTCAATTATAACTTCAAAACATTTCCCAAAATCACATCGTTGTCAAATTGTAATCTCGTTCCTGGAAAGTAATGTCAAAATCTATGCACGGTTCTTTATAAGGTTATATAAGCTTACATACCTAAAGAAGGTACTTTAAGACCTCATTTGCATCTTCTTCTACATTTACCTGCCAACAGTGCGTAGAAGAACAATAATACAAGTTAACAAGGAAATGTGCTGCTGGTGTAGGTACTGTGTGTGTTCAGCAGCAGCAACGATTCGTGTACGCTCGGATTGAGAGAGACCTTTGTTCCTCTTGCAGGTGAGAAAATCACAAAGGTCTTAAATCAAAGTTTGATTTGCGAGTCCCGGTTGGTCGAGAAACGAATGGAAAAACGAGACGACAATGCGAAACGGCTTCTGCGACAGAGATGGACGACACGAACACGGAAACTTATGCATTTAGAAGCGTGTACACATGTACAGGAGGTCAAAAACCATGCGCCACCACAGTTAATACACCAGAAGCACTGTTTGGTACAATACTACTTTACACAATTCCCAATGTTCTGCACTCGCGAACAATATTATTATTATTCCTTCTGTTTTTCTTTAGATCTCAACTAAACCTGCACATTTTGACCTTACAAGACATTTGTGATGTACAGCGAGTTTTGTTACATCGTTTCCCCCCAAAAAGTGTACTATGTACAACGACAAACGAAATTTGCTTTACGGTACATTCCACAATTACAATAGCCCGAATGCACTGGCCGTTCAATATTATTACGTAGGTAGTTAAGTAATGTAAAACAAAATAATTGTCATTTTTTTGTTAAGCTTGTATAGAAAAAGGTTCGAAAAGGTAGAACTTGCTTGATTTAATTAATAATGTATTTATAAATTTATAATCATCTAAGAATGATTCGGGGACGAATATTCGTCTGACGGTGTCACCTAAAATAGTGGACACACTGTACATGAAATTACTTACTAGCTGAAATAAGTAACTGCAAAACACATATAAGCTGCTGCATATATTCATGGCCTATCTATTATTGGTGAAAGCAGAAATCCCCAAGCACTTTGTACTCTGCCTTGCTTACATATTATTAGCTATGTAATTTCTGATGCAATCGCCAGATTTTTTCTTGACAACAACACGATGGACGAGTACAACTGAAGTGTTCAATCTAATCTAATTTCTTTCGCGCGAATTGAAAACTTAAATATTTATAAACTTTCTCTGGTAGATCTCATATAATGTTCGTTGAACAGATAACATAGTAGTATGCATATAGTAATCTTGAAGGAAGCTGTAAGTTCCCTTTGACCGCCTGTGCAAGCGGATACAAATAAAGTTGTGTAAGATGCACGAATGTTGTTCACAATATTATTACATGTTGTTTTTGTATATGTACCTGAGTCGACAAGGACTCACCCTGCTACATACGAATTCAAATGAAATGCTCACGTTGCATTAATTTCATTGAACTGCAACATCTAATCCTCCGAAAGTGCAATTAATGAAAAATCGTTGGAAAGAAATACCTTTCTTCTATTATTTGTGATGCGGAACGTGAACAGAAGAACTTTTCCTGAGATAATGCAGAACTTATCCCTCACTAATTACACGCGGACTTTTCTTCCCCTCATCTCATCTCAGTTAGTGGATTAAGCGACTTATTCGTTTCGCACCCCTTCTCTTTCATTGAGTCGAAGATCTGCAGTGGAGTACATTTTGTGAACTTTCTCCGGACTTTTCCTTCACGGCACCTTTTCATTGAAGGCTCAAAGACTTGTACAGGACATGATGAGGTTGGTTGTCACTTGGAGTTGTCCTTGGGTCAAGAGATAACCAATAGAATACAGGAATATTTACCTTGAGTGTATTTCCTCATGAAATTGTAAAATCGATCTCTGTTTTTCAATATTCGCTCATAAGGCTCAGTTCAGCTTTTTTAGATTAAAGGGTTGAGCCAAAGAGAGAAAAATACACCTAAAATTCGGCAGTTCATGCTTTATGTGGATTGTATCTAATTATCATCACTCATCGTGATAGAAATGCAGAAAAAATTCCTCTGAAGCATGCTGCACTGTTTGTTCAATCATAATCATCCAAAGTGTAAATTAGAGTATATAGGGGTTGTGATTGTGAACAGTCATCAATTAAGTTGTTAGTCCTCACCCTCCAGCTGTGCACAGACTTATTACTATACTCGAGATGGATTCAATCTTTTCTTCATTTTACTATCGACCCCAGGTCATTATTTTTCATTAGAAGTTGATTAAGAAAATATAGAGCAGTAGCAACAGAGACACCAATGGCCAACTAACACTCAAATTCGTTTTGTAAACAGTTGCAGAAATCACAGATGCGGAGGCTACAATCTGATCTAACTAATATTTTCTAGTGACGTGGAAAATCGATCTGTGAAAATGTACAGAAACTTTCTCCTTTCCCCATCATACCACCTTATACTGTTCTATACCATTACAAAGAGAAACAATTAAAATTATTAATGCAAGAGAATATTGTTGCGGACAGAACATACATCAAGGATAACTAGGACAAGTCTTCTGGTTTATATTTCAACCGAGATAAGAATCGGACAGATGAATGATGCCTAACTGTCGTATAGGTGCTTCAGGAAAGAAGCCTGTAGTCCTGTCTCATTGCAGAAGGAGGCTTTATCTAATAAAAGAATATACAAATATATGTACTTCCTTTGCTCAGTACTTAGGACCTTGTTGTGATATAACTGACATACGGGACAGATGTCTGCTTTAGAAAGGTGAGAAGTAGTTTAAGGGGAAGCTGACAAAAAGCAGTATTTGCTAAAGTAAATAAGGTGCTCTAATCATATACAATAACTCCTGAAAACAAAATCATAATTGCTTTTTTTAAATTCTGTATTCTATCCAAAACTGAACTCGAACTTCTTATAAATACTAAATACTTGAACGGACAAAATTAGGTTGAGTTAATCTCTGTTGTGGTCAATGTGCTTGGAAATTGTACTACAAACAAATATGCTAGAAATTCGTTGCTTATTTTTGAATTGGAATTACAGGCAGTTGAATTTGAAGTCTTTTTGTGTAGTAATACCCTCTTAAGAGGGGGAGAGTCGAAACTGAAACATTTGCAGTGGTGGGCGGTAGAGATTTACATAGGGTTTGATTCATTTTCGATTTCGTTTCATTTAGTAGTAAACTTGCACAGCTTTCTCGCTTGTTATGACTGGCACTATAGTGGATATTGCTTCTGTGTCTGGCCACTTGTCTTCATTGGGCTCTCGGAAACACTTGTAAATCCCACTAATAAATTCCTACCTGCCTTCTAAAATAAATCTCTTCTCTCTTATTTTACATTTTCTCTTCTATTCACTGATCTATGGACAGGCTCTTGCGGATGTGGCATTAATATTATTTTGTTGCCTATCTGTATATCATAGAGTAGAGTGTGCATTCTGTGAGGGAGGGGAGGGCAAGAGGAGACCAGATGCAAACGAGTGACAGAAAGCAGACAGATCCAATTCGGGAAGTCACTCAAAGCCATTGTTCTATTAGGGGGATGTGTATTCGAAAGTATGAGTAGTAAATACTTTCGTGCATTTGTGAGGATAATGAACTCGCCGAAGGTCTAGGTTACCCACTCACAATCACCTAATCACTTCACAGCACCAGTTTGGCTCCTGTGGTGCACCATCTGAACAACGCTCTTCATCTAATTGTCTCTCCGAGTTCATACACCAACTCATCTTTTGCAACTTTTAAAATGAAACAATGCTCACAAATTACTCACCCAAATTACAAATGGATATACCTATAAACACACATTCAGGCTTTCACTTTTCTCATAAATAGCATGCCATGAACATACCTTTCCTACCGTATATTTACATACATATATCCCTACAACAGATGATCACATTATTTATCCCTGTGTCTATGCGTTGTTCTTAGAATTCATTTATCATGTTTTGAACGTGTAGGTATAGTACCTACAGGCAGCTCATTTGTTCTATATACTAGGTAAATAAAAATAAATAGCGCACTTATCTTTGGCTTGCGTATTTTGTCCGCTTTCAAGTATCTTTCGTGCATACACATTTTGTAATGTTTTGTGCAATTAATCCCTCCCTATGCTTACCCAATGCATACCAAAAACGAAAAACTAACACAAATACTATCACTTCTCTTTTTAAAATTTTGTTCCTCCAGTTAATGATTAGCTGTCACCTAACACCAGTAACTTACTTAAAATGGAACTGTTTCCAAAGTCTTCATTTGATTTATATTCATAAAATCAGAATTGGTTAAATATTCATCTATGTAAAAGAAAGTTTATTGTATCTACTTTAATGGCTAATAAATTGCTTTCGCGCATTCCAATCGGTGGCTGCTAATATTTTACGCCAACGTGTAATAATTCTATGGCAAGCAACACGTTCTGCCATTGCATGAGTAGTGAGTACAATTTTTAGTGAATTGAATAGATAGCCACTATATTGTACAGCCTTACAAACATACATTTAAGTTTCTGAAGGAAAGTTATGTGCGGAAAGCAGTGGAAGAATTGACAGAATGGCAGAAAGAGAAGACCGTGGAAAGCTTATTATTACATCACGGTGCTGCTAGCACTTGAACAAAAGTGCGGATGAATTTAGAGAGGAAATAAATGCCAGTAAGAGCTCATCTCACCCTCCACCCACCTCGCACATCGAAATACTATATGTATAATAACTATTGTAATATAAGAATATAGAAACGGGGTCTGCATACATTATACGATGTGCTCTATGTATATCGTTGGAGTACATCTGCGGTATTAATGCATTAGAGGAGAATTCCTTCGCTTTCGACTCGGCAAATAAATCTTGGCAAGACTACAGTCACTACAGCGTATGCTTGATTAGGATTAACATTCGAGTAGCTAGCTATTTATTTAGAGAGATGTTGAATTGCATGAAAAACACCGGACACAGTTTCCCGAACCGATAGTTCGTTTAGTTTGGGGAGACTTGAGCCCCCTTTTTTGCTTCTGCCACTGAACAATGGATCACATTATATTATGGCCAATAGAATGTGAATGCTTAAATGCGTCTCTCTCTACTTTTAAGCTACAATTGTATTATGCAGTAAATGTTCAAAGTAAACGTTTGTGAACTATTTAAGAAGATTTTAGAAGTGCTTTCGCTGTACAATTTGAATTTCATAAGAGAAAGCGGCAGAAAACGATACAAGTGGAGATACATATAAATACTGTAATGACATAAGTAGATCTCGGCATAAAAAATTAAGGTTAAGTTGAATGTATGTCGTTTAGTGAAATATGTCGGCGACATTCACAGACAGAAACAGTCACATAGACATTCTAGAAGTAATATTATATTGCAGATACCAATTCATAACAGTCAGTTGTAGTTCGCAAATCATAATTTCTTGTTAAAAATGTTAAAGATTCCATCACAGGATGTGATTTGAATAATGGAGTGAATGTGAAAAATGTGATTAATGGAAAGGATGGGAAATTGTACAGTGTTTCGGGTGTGATTATCACAGTGGGACTATAATTACTGTTCAATCAATAAACGTTTGATCAGAGACGGTCGGTTTGATTAAAGAGATTTACAATTAATCCCAACACATTTAATCACAAATCACAGTATTAAATCCCACTATGATGGGATTTTAGCTGGAAAGGCGTGATTACGAAACCCTAGCATTATAACATGGATAGAGCATAGTAAATCGCATTTATCATTTATCACATCAATCACGAGACGAAGTGCACTATAACAATCACCTTGATCATAACAGCAATTATATAATCCCAGTATGGTTATCACCCGAAACACTGACAATGAGTACCGGTCTCTCTCATAACAATGCTACAAGAGACAATTTTCCGTACAAACCATGCACACAACTGTAATACATGGTTTGCATATCTGTGTCACCACAAGCACACCGAAATATGTGCTTAGCAACAAATTGGGGAAATTAATTTTTTCCACAAAGAAGCTGGCAAATCTTCCACATGTCAGAAAATGAAATAAATGGCTATATTTTTAATATTCACCTAAGTAGTCAACGTTTGCTAAATAAAGATCTGCACATAGCAGATAGTTTAAGCAAACTTGGTGGATGCTCCTCAGCTAATGGCACGCAGTGTGAAAATGTTTTAGCACTTGTTAGAAAGAAGAAGGCAGGATTTGAAAATGTGTTATGCAGGTACGAGAAGTTAGAGTGGAAAAGGGAGGAGAAAGCCAAAGGCCAAACTACTGTGTACATACCTCTGCTGCACGAGTGTACGATAACGTGGTCTCACGTAATCAAATATATGTACAAGCATTTTCTACGGTTCTACGAATACTGGAATATAAAGGGTAGACTCTGAACATGTGTACGTACATAATGTAATTATAGATTGAACTAACCTTTATTATTTGCCCATTCATCGAATTCGGTATCGATTACGACTTCATTTATGGAGGGCTTAGCTGCAAAAATATAAATCTCTTTTAGACCAACAATTTATTGCCAATCCTCCAGCAACACTTCCGTCTCACTCTTTTTCTTTTCCTCTCTTTCATCCATTCCCCCAATGCCCCACTTTTTATTTAATTCTGCTCAACTATCATTCATCCAGCCTCCTGGCCCGCACAGACCTCTAGCACAATGTAATTCTATAGCACAGGAGCACATAGATACGGATTTCATAACAGGGTACACACAATACTCATGGACAACACACAAAGTACTTGGTGATATGATTATTGAAGTGTGCTGTTCCAATGAAACGATTCAATTCGTTTAGCATGTCCGAATGGCTATCTCACTAGATTTATAGTTCACCAACGTTAAATCGATTCAGACTTCTGTATGTGAAAAGGAAAAGATGGAAAGGCCCATCTATCACGATTAACATCTGTAATTGTAATGCAGTCCGTTTCGTTCTCTCCAAACCTGGCTCTATGCTTTCCTACTATACAAAATATCAGTGCCAATAATAGATGCGCTTGGTTAAGTGGTTATGTTTGTAGTTCGTATGGGCTACTTGCTAATTTTTGAAACCAACCTCGCTGTGAAATCATTAAATCCATTTCCACTTTTTCAACTTCTAATGGATTTGGCTAAATTCGACAATGGACGGGCTACTAGTGGACAAAACGGAAGAAATGCTAAATGGTACAGTTGAGTATACCGAGCATAGGTGAAATATCCAGTGGCGTATCCAGGGGAAGGGTCCGCTGGGCCCTCCCCCGAAGGAAATTTTCTGGGAACTGACTTAAAGACACCATTCCGTTTATTACAGATGACAATTGAATTTTTACCCCGCAATGGCCAAATTGGATTTATTGGTAATTCTGACTTTTGATGCTGAGCCAGTGAGCAGCAGACGCTACATTTTCTTTGTAATGCTTTAAAGCAATTTTTCCAACTGTACAAGATACAGCGCCTGCAGTAAAGTGCATGCAGATTGAGCATTACTTTAGTGCATTGCATTAGCAGATTGACTTAAATTCGAGTTTTAAAATACTGTCAACGTAATTTGCATAAGAATTGTCGTTTAATACAAAAATATATTCTTCTGAGAAGAGAAAATGCATTTTACAATAAAATAATTTATATTTTGCTTACTTGTCGCCCTGAGTTCTTTGTAGGAAAATGGGGACAGCTCTTTGTAAAATAAGAACCTTACTTAACTATAAAATTAAATGCAGCCTATTACTCAAATGAAACTGTGTCCCAGTTCATTGTGGAGTAGACACCCTTTTGAAATTCTTTTTCTCAGACCGGAAATGGTTTCTTATACGACAGATAATATTATATGGAAAATACGAATAAGTAAATTATTTTGCCTTTGAGTAACGACTACAACAATAAAGTGTGGACTGCTTCCGGTCTTCTCCAACTACCAAATTGCTTTTTGGTGGTGTTGCATGCATGCATGTACAAAATGTACATACTTTTATAATGTTCCATACATAAAGCAGAATGCGACTGGAATTTTCTGTGGCATTGTTTTCCCAGTTTTTCGAGTGAGAATCTGGAGAATTATTATGGATGCTGGTCGTATTTCTTTTTTGTCTGAAATGAAGACAAATAATTTACTAGGAGGGGTCTTGACAGCCGTCTCTCTCTATTGGAAATAAAAATGAAACAACTTTTATCAAAATTTATGTTGCACCATATTCGTTCTTCGTGGAATCCGAAGCAACATCATTTTCACTGTTTCTACTGCTGACATTATTCGAATTCACACCCACAAGCGCGCCTGTGCCCTAAACTCCAATGAAAAAGCTTCAAACGTTTTTCAGATAATCTCAAAGTTAGAAATAGAAAACTTGGACGAATTATCAGTGAATAAATAAGTAATCAGAGAATATATACATATTACAATTCTAATTAGAATTTAAATTTTACATGCATGTAATGATGTTGTGTTAGCAATGAGTGGACACATTTTCAGACTATTTCATTTGGTAATAAAAATGGCCATGAGAAATGGCGCACCTCCAGAACTGATGGAGTTTCTTTGTAGAGTAGCGACATGATGTCTCCAGTTTGTAGTGAAATCAGTTGTTTTTGGCGTGAGATTTGGAAGAATTTCATGGCACGTTAACGTCTTCCCCCAGAGACATGTTCCTACTGCATTTTTTCACTCTCGGGGAAGTTTAAACTTAATTTACTACAATTCTGCTTCTTGAGACAATTCCATATCCGCTTAGAGTCACAGACACACACATACAGGCAGAACATCAACACATATCCATCCAGTACAGAAACTGCTTTTCCACACTTCTCACTAAATGTATCTACGCACACGTACATCAGGTATGAGAACTCACCCAGCAAATAGAATAGAGGACACAAAGAAAGACTCTTGCTACAATTGTCTACTACGGAGAAGAAAAAAGTTGGCCAAATGTACTTTTTTTGAATTCAGCAAGGAATTCTTCTATTCTCTTTCCTACTTTAAAGAAGATCTATGCACAGACCCACACAACCACTGCTCCGCTGCATTCCACGTATTCACACGACCCTTCTGATTGATTGTACGCCTATTCCCCGACTGCCCATTTCAAAAACTATTTTCTCAACTTACGTTTTCCTGGCAAAATGAGATTTTTGCAAAGAATGTTTTTTGGCAAGAGCAACACTCTTTTATACCTACTTTTGCTTATTAAAATATTATAATTATAATTTTTTATTATTTGGTCGGTGTGAAAAAGTCAAATGCATTGACCTGTAATTACAGAAGGGGACGAGAGCTCTGTCACCCCGAGGTTACTGCTAGTTTATATACTAGAAGCTTAGATAATAATTTTGTGGTACACTTTGTCTATCGCTATTATTTAACTTTTGTTTTGCAATTGAAAATCCGTATAATTCTACTTCTAACCAATGTACTTTAAATGCTAACGTGCTTTAATCGTAAGTGCAATGGGGTACATAGCATTGAGAAGCTATTGGTGAAAATTGGATTGCATTAGCGGTTGGATGAATTGTATTCAGTAATGCTTTAGTTGTGTTCATAAACGAGTTATGTAAATATGCGAGCTCTGAGAGTACAATGAATGAAAGATTGGAACATTAGAATATTCAGATTGGATAAGTTGACAAACTTTTTTTAGTCTTCTTCCCTGGGGACAGGGTCGTCCTCAGAACAGTCACAGTGGTAGTAGACGGAGCAGGAATCTCTATAAAATAAAACCAGCACAAACATTATTACTACTGTCGTTGCATAAACATACAATTAGAAGAGTCAGACAGTCAGTGCTTAACCATAAAACTAACGTTTATCATCCAGTAAATAAGAACACAGTAAAAATTACGATTACACGCTTTGAAATCACAATTAAATGAAAAGGTTACCTGTGATTCCTTTATTTTTTAATTACAGTATGTTTTCTACTGAATTTTCCTTTTTTTCTATACTGTAAATTTCTTTAACCTACTTGCACCACGTGCACTGTGCACATTTATGCAAGATTTATGCGTAGCCACTATTTTAGAGACAAGGAACCATGTCATGTGACATGTGTGATCATACTCATTATTATTAGCTTTGATTATGAGAACCAGATTGACTTTGTCATTTTAGCATAGGAGGATGGGGAGGATGCAAAAAAAGGGGAGTAAAAAGAGATTGGAGCGCACGGAGCATATCAGAACACAATACACGATATTTATTGTGAGTGAAATTACATATAGGCGAGTAGCATGTGGCCATTATTTAGTAGTAGATTTTTGGTGTTGGATGGAAGACAATGAGCGGGGGAGAGGGAGATTCTGAGAAAGTTGATAGAAAAATACTGTGTACGGGATATAAGGTCGAAATAGGGAATCAATTAACTAGAGACACGGAATGGGACGTCCTAAATTTAATCTTGATTGATCGAAATCGAAGAAATCTGTTATGACAACTTTTCCCAAATCCACGACTCAACTCGTCAGCGGGAACGGAAAAAAATCCGAATGCTTTCCTCTTCTGGTCGAGTCTCCTCTCACGTTCACCATTGAAAATCAACAACGAACTATACCATTACTCCTCAAACGAACCCAACAAAAAATACATACGTGCACTTATATATAGTATATCCAATATCATCACCATTTCCACTATAAATCGTCACATAATGTAAATTCATATATGAACGACCTTAGAGAGAAAGTGTGTGCTCAAGAGAATGTCCGTATAGAGAGAGACATGCACTTGGTGAAAGAAAGACTTGTGAAATGATGATGATTATGGGGGAGTACGTTGTTGCGTCAATGGAAGTGGATGACAATTGTAGCGTACGTTCCTTGTCATCGTCAAATGAAACTACAACACAAAACTATTAATGTTCCTTGTCGTCATACGCTCACCAACACAATTCTCTACAGTCATAGGCAACCGTGAAATCTTTTACTTTCACTTTCTACTCATCTCTACCAACATCATCTAAAATTAGCACAAATTCACATTTACTTTTATTATTATTTCTGTTGTGACCTTTGAAATGAAAGATAGTGGATACTGAAAATATAAATTTTATTTATAAATGAATAAGATGCAGAGGAAGAGAATTTGAACTTGCCATAGAGTTTTATCATCCCGTCTGTTTCTCCAAGCGAGTTTTTGGCGACACATTTAAAGCTGCCAAAGTCAGCTTGCGTTAGGTTCCGAATTTTAAGTCGCATATACATCTTGTAACTGCTATCCACAAGAAACGACTCAAACTTCTCCCCTACAAAAACATTTACTTCAATTAGTCCAAGAATATTCTATAAGCATTTTTATCTCCACTCTCGTCCACCACATAGGAAGGAACAGGGTTTCCTGTATCACACTTTCTTGGTGAAATCCCCCCACAGTTGGAAGGTGTGATGTGAACAATGGGATTAATGTGAAAAAAGGAATGAATTCATAACATCGATAAGATGGTAAATCCCATTTAGCACATTATTATGGAGTGCACTGTGACAATTCCGAAACCTTGCATTCTTAAATTACCAATTTTCATGTAATACTTAAATATTAAATTCTGCTGCAGTCGTCGTAGACGGTTGCACAAAAATGCAATTATATATCTGCGATGCACATTGTAAAATGTATTTGTGAAAGTAGAGAGAAAAAACGTCGGTTGAGCGTTGTCCATCGTTTTTGGCTTTTATGTTGGATTAGCTGGGTGGGCTGCCTCGTACACATCTAAAGGTGGAGGATTAGTATTGGATAAGTACACTTTCCATTAGTTCCTACTGAACAGAAACCATGTAGCACGTATTATGTAAGTGCACTACCTACAAGGCAGTCTGTGTATTTACACAATATATTTATGTAGCGCAGTCGGTTGTAACATACTAGAGACAAAAACACACACAATCACATATAAACGCATGAGGTATAAAAAAAACTTTTCTTAACATTTTCTTGGCAAATTTTCCCTTTTATTTTCGATCATGTCCTCAAGCGCTTTTCGTTGCAAGACTAGCAAGGACAAAGAAAGAAATCCGCCACGCGGAATGCAATCGTCGAAAGAAATAGTGGCTTCGCACACAATCGTCCAAGAACAAGTCGTACATTATAGATATGCACATTCACAGTAGTGACTATTTCTCTTGGTCTTATTATAATATATATAGACTGGCATCCGGGCCCGTGGGACATACGGATCCTAGCTGCTGCAAGGGTAATACATGCATCTTAGCACTTTCTCAAATCCTTACGCTGTCACAGCGTATACACACTTTCTCCCTTTTCACGGTACTATAAATATCATTTGACGTAACTATTCTCAAGCAGAAGCTACACCTACAACGCATAGTCTTACCTGTACTCTACCTTCAATATAGAAATACCATAGGAATTTGACTTTTCTGCTCAATTTAATACAATGTCATGTTTACATGCGTAATATAATTTTTTAAGAAATGTATGGATACAATACTACATTTTTCGGTAGTAAAAGTTCTGCTTTTGACAAGAGACTGAATGTATTGTGAATTGGACACAGTTGACAATCTAATAAGCAGTCTTAGTATTATTTGTTCTTTATTACCTTCTTCACACTGTAATAAGTCGGATAATTTCAAATGGCCAAAGCGATAAACTGTAGACACACTGCTGATGTATGGAACCGTCAGGAAAACTGTCACATTTAGTCACTTGGTCTCATTACGAAGAAGTGAAAGTAATTTACAGCATCCGGTTTGCGGTTACCTCAGATACACCACAGCATCTAACTCTCCCACCACAACCACACCGTTCATTACGTACAAACAGTCGTGGCGTTCACCATACCCTCCTCATAGCGTATGTACATATTGTACCCTTACTGTTTTCTTTGCGAATATTTGTTACTGGTAAAAATTGAAATTGTATTATTTTATATTGCCTTGGCCTTAGGTTAAATATTTCTGTATATTTTGAGATGCAAGGCTTCTGTCACCTAAGCCGTAGCACAAACGAGGAGACATGAATTGTTCTTTTCTGCCTGAGTCGTACGTAACGTTTCCTTCAAATGTTTTCTAAAAATATGTCTTGTGGACCATTCCTCATATTTTAGCGCAAGGCACAAGTGCATAACTCTACTCTTTTACAGAAATGGATGATGAATTAGGATAATCGTTATGATGCCTTTCTTCCCATCCCAATCCTTGTTAATACATTTTATAATATTACTACATTTGTCTTTAATTTACATTTACTGGTGCATCTTATGGTTATTTGTAGTTGGTTGTAGATACAAGTTATTAGTGAGTTATTTTGATTTGTGCACAGTGAGTGAATATTTTGAAAGATAAAGTAATGAAAAATATGTTCCAGTTATTTAATTATTTGAATTAGTGGAATTGACCTTTAGGAATTCCTAATTCACTTTTTGCTAAAACAAGCGGAACCCTGTTGTAGTGTGTATTGAATGAGTGGAGACAGAAAAAAAAGAAAGCAGGAAGAGATTATTAAATCTTGTTGGAGTAATAGATAGTGTAACTATTTGAATATAATCAACATATCTTTTTCCAACAAGATGGGATTTTACATTCTGATCAAACCAGCCGTATTTTAGACACACGGTTTATACTTTTCCCAGCAAATTCCCAGGGAAGTATTTGTGTCGCATTCAATTTCCATTCCTCCGAAATGGATTAGCAACAAAAACATGATAGGAACGTTAGAGTTCTAAAATGTGGATCTAGTCAATTAAATTGAAAGGAGCCGAGTCACTCGAGCATTGGAATGAATGTAGGAAGGATAATATTTAATTGTCACCGGAGCATGGGAATTTGATGAGATTAGATGATAAGCGATAAAGCACGATGATAGATACGAATTATAATGTATTAGTTGTATATTATGGAGGAAGTATGAGTAAACAATGTGGTAAAGTCGGCGTTTAGAAAATATGACGACAGTTAGGATTCGGATGACGTTCAAAATGAAAGGAGACGCCGGTGAATCTGATGATTCTGTTGATAATGGGGAATGAATGGAAGGAAGTGAGTGAGAAGCAGATAATTTGGATGGATAGATGTGAACGGAGACAGGGAAAGTAAATTAGAAAGGGATCTTATGTAAATGCTCCGAGTGCTTCACTCACTCACTCACTCAGCGGCTCATTGAATATTCCAAGTACGATCAGTGCACACACACAGACAGACACACAGACACACATAGTGGTAACATTATCTGCCGTCTATCCTGTACAAAGTCAATGTGTCACTTCGTCAAGTCAACATGCTCATAGCTAACCAATCCCAAGAAGAATAGACAAAGTGAAGGAAAACACAGCACGGCCGTAGCAACGCTCTCAGCTTTACATCATGGTTTCACATAAGTGGGCTCCCCCCTCCCGACCCCTCCCTAGCTGCGTATGTGCTTTCATGTATTAACCATATGCATATTGCGTCGACAGAACTGAGTGCAAAAACAATATGCAAATTAAACTGTCTCCGAACGAATAGAAGGTCTATGTTCTGTACGACTGACTGTACGCATCATAAAATCGTTTACACTTTGAGTGTTGACAAGTCGTGATAACAGCGTCCACCTTTCCTTGCTAGAGGACATTGGGGAAAGTACCTATAACGATAACAGCAAAACAAAAAGAATTTGGCCCAAATAAGTTTCTCGTCACTTTGAAGTATATAGAGATATTCCTCGGAAATTTTTCGCGTCAACTATAATGAATAGAAATTATTTCGTGTCTAAAAATTCATTGGGATACCAAATTAAATTCATGGACAATTTGGTTAAAATGCAATTTATGTGTTTTCCAGAATTGGACCTTTCTTTCATACAATTCCAGCTCATGTTTCAGATCAAGGATTGGTGAAAGCAATTTTCACTTAATAATTCTATTTGGTTTGATGGCAAATCATACCAAATTTAAGAGTCCAGTGATCATGAACAGAAAAACATTGTAATGATTCCCTAATCGTAGGATAATACTTTGAATATAGAATG
>JABASC010001112.1:0-27067 GCA_019776185.1 Plutomurus gul | reverse complement strand
CAAATTTTTCGGAATATCTTCCCACTATATTCCGTGTTTACATTCAGAATTCGTCAAACAAAATATAATGCAAATGAAATAAACTTAAATGGTAAATCTACCGCGTAATTAATTTGCCATTAAGGAAAGTACAACTACTAAATAGCTCCGATTACCAGCAATAACTCTGCTCTCAATTTGATGTTGAAGTTAATATATGCAGTCGAAAATAAGTTCATACATTAGTACAGATAGAACAGTATATATTATTATAAGTAAGTGTTTGTAGAGAACTGTAAGCGCATATCATAAATGGTCTTGCAGCAAAACAAAGTTCAGTGAATGTTTACTAGGTGTTTTGTGCACGGTGGTCGACATCATGTTCACAAAAGCGAATTGGTAATACTTTTGTAATTTATCAAATCTGATCTAAAAAAACCCACAAAAGCTGAGTACACACTTTAATTAGAACTTACAACGTATTTTCCTAATCTGTCAACAATAAATAACGAAAGCAGGTTTATGTAGTCCGCTGATGACGTCAGAATAACGAACGTTGGTAATGCATGAAAATTTGTTTGTAGGTATACTCTTTATTTCTAGAATGTCCATAACCTTTCTTTGGAGGCAAGAAAAGAAGATTGCGTGCATTTACGATTATTCACACTTTGTCAACAAAGTCCTCATTAAGTTTGATTGGAGTGTGAAAAGTCATACTTAGTCCCACAAGACAAGATTTCTCGTCTTGGAGATGAGAGAATTCTGATACATTGACTTACAATACATTTACTTCAACTTTGAATTGGACATTCTACCAGAAAGTTTTTTATAATTACTAGTACTCAGTATAGTAACAGTACACACACAAATGTGTGTAAGAAAACAAGTCTGACGTAGCTTTCCAAGAACTATTCGTGTTTATAAGTATCTGTTTAGGAATATCACTTAGATTTTCTCGTTTCTGTATGTGAGTATACATAGTATTTATTATAGAATAAACGTAAGCGTGGAAAAAATTCAAGATACAAAAAAAGGTAACACTGTATTGACCAAATTTCTTTTCGTTACAAAGTTTGAATAGAAGTGCGTTTTCCCAGTACCCAAAGTGAACACGAAAAAAAGATAAAAAAACGTAATTATTATTAGATCGTGGAAGTATTAACACACTTATCTCTGTTGTGCAGACCAGTATGACCCATATAAGTGAACAAGAACACAAGTAAGAATTCACTTCATAGTTCTCCAAGTGTTCTTTCGGAGATGGATAAAGCTCTAGTAGTAAGTTTGGTCTCCTATTCATTTTACGTGATCTGTGTAATCATTTCGTCAACGGCTGCGCCACCACAATTCGACACCGATGTTTCCACCGCAATTGATCAAGATGGTGATCCCGTTGTTCTGGTTTATTTACCAAGGTTCGTAATGTTTATAATTAATTTAAGAGTTTTTGTTAATTTTCTATAGTTTTTTAAACCGTATGTAATTGGTGTGTTCACAAATTATGTTTTCAGATGGCAAAATAGAAATTCCAGACGCATTTATCTAATGGATATTTTACGTAAAATCTCGAAAGCATTAAACGATTCTACTGGAATAGACAATGATGCTGCCCAACAGCCATCTGATATATCATTTTCTGACAGAATAGACAAACATAAAAAGAGACCGGGTATTAGTCAAGAAGATGATTATACTCCGTCTGTTGAAAGGGACAGTCCCTTGACATTTGTCAAGGACAAACATAATCCAGACAATATTCTTCAAAAAACTAGTCAGAGAGATTTTTCATTTGGAAGTTCAAAAGTAAGACCTTCTCCATTTAGTTCTTCGGATGCGATCGATACACTCGGGTTGACATTTGAACTAATGAAATATAGTCAGTGGGATAGTGACAATGCTGTAATATCACCATTAGGAATCAGCAACTTTCTTGCACTGCTCATGTTAGGGGCTGATGGAAAAACATTCAATGTAAGGCATGAAATAAACAATCTACTTAATTAATCAAAATATTAATTATTTAACCTATGTAATTTATTTTGTTTAATCATAATTGAATTTACTGTACCAACATTTTTGTACTGTTTTAAATATCTATGTTCCTGTTTGTGTGCTTTTCAAGGAATTGACCAAACAAACAAGCAGAAATGATCCCATACATTTCGATGATAAGGACAAAGAAATCAAATTTCATGTTGCATTCCAACGGTTACTGCATTTCTTGGTTTCACAGTTGGGCAATCAAGTTGAGTTGGAAATTGGGAGTACAATGTACGCTGACGTCAGATTCCCACTAAAAGAGTCTTTCAAGATGGATGCTTTACACTACTACAATGCAAATGCAAGCTCAATCAACTTTCAAACACAAGGCGAGGAATTCAAGAATAGGATCAATGAATGGGTGAAGAAAAAAACTCATGTAAGTATCTAGTACATTTTATAAAAGTCAATTTCAAGGTTTTGTAAAAGAAAATGGGTTCACTAATGGGGGTGTCCATTAATTATGTAACGCTCCGATAGGGGGAGTTCGACATTGAGAATTGCGATATACGTTACTAAATTTCAAATATATATTATATCATTGGGAACGAGCCGTTTTGGATTACTAAATTCGTGGTTCTTTTTTGCTTCAATTATTGGACTATCCTTGTGAGACGTGTATTTCATATACATACCTAAAAATTTGAATTAAAATTGATAAAAATGGGCTATAGATACCTATGCATAAGCATTTACATTAGAAAATTTAATGATGCATCAGATATGTATACTTAAGGGTAATAGTAAAGTAGTACCTTTTTCTTTGAAAATTTGTGCACAAAAATTTTACATCATAAATTCTTCTAAAGTTTTCATTTGTGCAGTGAGGTAAATACATGGGGGACAAGAGTGGTAATTGAGGTGGTTTTACGCTCCTTCATCTGTGCCCGCCCGCAATTTCAAATCTATTTCAGCAGGGCTTACAACTGAGAGTAAAATTTAAATAGAAATTATTCCTCTTTGGTTTTTAAACGCCGGATGGGCTACTTTAGTTAGAAATTGCTGTATTCAAAAGTGTCTTATTTACTTTACTTTTTTTGTTTCACATGTAAACATTAAAATAATTATTGTAAAATTTTGTTTGAATCATGTGTAGGGTAAAATCAGCACAATGATAGAGAATATTCCTTCCCCAACAACAACATTTGCGTTTGTAAACGCTCTATACTTCAAAGGACAATGGGAAGTGCCTTTTCCGAAACAGCTTACGCGAAGAAAAGAGTTTCACGTGTCCACGAGAGAAACTGTACCAGTAAACATGATGTTAAACCAGATTACGATTCCTTATGTAGAGAATGACCAATTTCAAATGATTGCCTTACCATATAAAGATAATAGAACGGGATTTTTTGTTATCCTTCCAAAGGAAATCAATGGAATAGAAGGACTAAAGGTAAGGTATTAGGACAAAATTTAAAGAACAAAACTTTTTAATTTGAATATCTGTATTTGTGTAATTAATTCTAAAGTCTACATTTTGAATTATAATTACAACAGAAATTAGAAGCAACACTGACAAGGGAAATACTATCAGCAAATATAAACTCGATGAAACCAAAAAATGTGGCAATAAAAATTCCTAAACTTCAAATTCGATCCGATGGGCACATGCAGGAAATTTTAACAAGGTAACCATTTATAGAATTAAGAAGGTGTACATATCGAAATCAAAAAATTGGAATAAGGCATTCATTGGTTGAACGAATCTTGGGCTTTTCATGTCGATACATTATCGACATTTACTATATCATCAAATGAGCAAGTAAAATATTTTACTGCACTAGAGGAACATATTCTATCCGATATTTACCTATAATTCGTGAATCATGTGAAATTATTTCGTGGAATCTTTTCTTACACACATAATCATGCCACACATCCTACATTCGACACAATATGGGATTGCAATTTTAACTTCCTTTCATATTTCCAGAATGGGACTTTCCTCTTTATTCGACCCGAGAAGAGCAAATTTTTCTAAATTGTCGGATACCCGTAAGATTTTTAATCATTCATAGAAATGGGTATATAATTTTGTGATATCTTTTATATATATCGAATCATATTGATATGGCGGTAGATGGTGTCTTCGTCTCATCGGTATATCACCAGGCTTGCATCGATCTAGACGAAACTGGTACAGAGGCCACTGCCGCAACGGCTGGTATTGGGGACCGCACAATTGAGGATATTCCCATAATCTTTACAGCTAATCGACCGTTTTCATTTTTCATTTATCATATTAGGGCTGATACTATGTTGTTCTGGGGTCGAATTACACGGCCAAATATATCAACAGGCAAACATTATAATATTTAAAGCAATAATAATGCATTTTGTAGATAATCGCAATGATTTTATCGTAGACAATGTGAAAACCTAATTTTATTAAATATTATGCATCAATTATGTTTGATGTCTATAATTATTTACAGCTAAATGGATTTAATAGAAGAGTACTAAGATCCAATCTTCTCTTCTTCATAACTTGTAAATGGCTTATTGTAAATTAAAACATTCAGTCATATGAAATCGCATGTCTGTATCCGCTTCTACTGTATGTTCATTAACAACAATAACGTTCACCAAGACTGCGGTATCACTGTTTTATAAAATCGTGCTCATCTCTGACGTCGAAACTTATCTGCATTAATTTATGACGCAGATAAATAAAGAGACAAAAATATCATACAATTTATAAATACAAACTTTCAGCCTACGTTTATTTATTAGATTTTATTGTCGAACGTAACAGTAATATCCTTTTGAAGTAAAAATATCCAACAATTTAAAAATTCTTTTTTACACTCGTAATTAATTGTAGCACATAATAATTACAGTTTTATATGCTTTTTGGCATTCGTGAATATTACATGTATTTTCTTGTGACTTTATTGTTTATACAATTTCAAAAGCCTTTTTATTATTATACTTCATGCACTTTTATTTTAAGAATTTTGAATTGATAGATACAAAATCAATTTATCTTACAACAGTATCAGATTACATTTCTTTATTTACAACAATCTTAGCAATGTTGTATTTAATTATATTGTCTTTAACACACATTCACTATACTTATGCAACAGACCGATGATAGCATCCTTTAGTTTATTTTTATATCAACATTATTTGTACTTAATTTACATCAAAGATGTTTTTTGCTTATTACAAAATCTTGCTATAACAATTGCTGGCCACAACACAATACCCGATTGAGTGACTTTATTTTGATCCCCATCATCATATTTATGTATTTGAGTAATTCTCCTCCCATTGCTCATCAACCACGAGCTTCTTTCATAATGTTATACAGTCTTTAGCAATAATTAGAATAATATCTAATAATACGGTCTTTTTAAAATATATCCAAGTGAGTACGTCTTTACTGTTAGTAAATACTACTACTAAATACTTAAATAAGATCGAGTGAGTCTTTACATTGAGTTTCTTAAAATTCTTTGTAACGTTTTAAGTATAAATGTATCACAACATTCAAATCATAACTAAATTGTTTCAGCGAGTTATTTTAGTTTTCCAAAAAGCCACCATAATTAAATTTCATTTCACAAAACCTTTTGAAATGTAATGTTTGAAATGTGTCTCTCAATGTGGTTGTCTGCTAATATTAAATGTAGTAACTTTTCATACTAAACTTTAATCGCTGTTTCGTGTAATATTTTGAATTTAGTTATAATCCAAATGCTTGATATACGTAATTTAGTAAACCACTAAATATTTTGCTCATATTTGGCCCTTAATTTGTCCAATTTTATAGCTCTTTCCCTTTGTTCTCGTTTGAGCAATATATTTCTGTTTTCTTCCATGGCATTCTTTCTGTGGGGAAGAGCATATTTAAGTTTGTGCCAGAACCATGGATCGTTCCATTTTAGATACGTGTTCATTTTCATGTACACTTTGAGATCATCATCCTTTACATCATCATCAGTTAAGTCATCCCCCATGAGAATTAAAATCAAACGATTGGATTTTTCGGTCAAAGCCTGCAAATAAAAGTAAATCAATTTATTATACATTTTGTATAACATCTGCGAGAGCAAGTCCGGTGCTTTATCCATGTTAGTGCTAACAATGCATTAATTACATTAGTATTTGGCTTTAATGAAGACAATTTTACGCTTTGCCAGAACCTAATTTTGGTTAAACCTTTAATTGTAGCATCGGCTAACGTAAGTCGAACGATAATTATTAATTACATGGGCTGTACAACCTGCACTTCTTAATGCTGATACTAATTACTCGGACAATATTATTAGGAAAACGTGCTGTAATTAGGAAATGGAAGCTGTACATAATTAAGAGTGTTTCCCACGTTTGATGAGTCAATCAACTGAAATGCGATAACTACGAATATTAAAAATTGCCAATTTCCGACTCACCACTAAATACTAACTCCACCACTAACTAAGTTTTGTTATCATGTTATCTACATATCATATACATATTATCAAAGTGGAAATAATTTTCAGAAAGTAAGCAATAAAAATGAATAATTATGTGCAGAAAGAAGTTCCATTAACATTTTGTTGTACTTTTTATGTTGACTCATTCAGCAAAGTGTAAGAAAGTCATATTAAATACTGCAAGGGCGGATTACGTCAGTTTCATATCTAGATCATGGGAGTTTTCCAGTTCTACCGAGACCTTGATCACGCTGTGAATGCACACAACGAGGAAATTGCTCCTGTGTGCGGATCTAAATTTTTTCAATTGCTGACGTTAACTCGTCAGCCGGAAATTGGGGCATTTGCACGAAATTGTGAAAATCCCATAATACGAGAACCCTATATATTGTAGGTTACAATTTGTAACCCCCATACTTGAATCTTGTAAATCTTGCACCATTCATTTTTACTGTGGAATCATTCCCACTCTCGATATTCAGAGATGTCCTGAGATGACAGGTTGCTGTCGGTTTGTGTTGTGAGGTAAACTTTGGGAAACTTTAGATTTCACGCTAAGTACAGATATAGTGTTAGCACCCGTGCAGTATGAAAAATATTTGCAGTGAAACGGGGCATCAGGTTGTGAAGCCAAAGTTACTGATAGGTACGCTAATCTGACAATGAGTATTAGTGTTCATAGAAGATCCCATCGTTGGCACGTATGTACTATAAGCTATATGTATGCTAACTATCATTTTCATGTTTTAAGTATGCACCAAGTGCTCGAAGAAAACCAAAGAAAATAAAACCCATTCATATGAGAGTTTTCACTATTTCGTAACACCAAACCGCGGATTTCAGAAAGTTGCTCCTACTAGCATCGTTCTTTAATTTCATTCACCCTAAATTATTGACCATACCTGATTATTTACCTGGTAGTGATTATGTATTAGCAAATATTTGTTTACGCAGTAGCAGTTGCAAAAGATAAAATAATACAAGGTATGTTTCTTTTGACTACCTGAGAATGAGCCGTTTTAAATTCCATGCGTGACCAGATACTTTCGACAAAATTCTTGGAGAGTACAACAACCGTTCTTCGCGAGTCATCTACCGATCGAACTATTTGGTCCGGGATCCAGTCACCTGGTCCAATACATTAAAAAATAATGAGGTCCAGGTTATTATTTAGACGAGCGTTAACTTGCATTCGAATCGATAGTATAGTAAACATTTGCATGATTATTACAGAATGTAAACAGAAAGCATGCAATGTTCATTGTCCGTACTCACCCGGAGTCCAATCTCGAAAATGTAAACACAGTTTAAAGCCATCCTTTCCTTCAAGCCGATTCACCAATTCATTCAACACCCACTCTTCATCCTGCAGAATAATACATGCAAACATTATATTAAGAGGATTGTCTACATTACATTACAATTAAAACAAATTGATATCAATCTCAGTCAAAACACGTGAAAAGTAAAATAAAACACGTGCTTATGCTAATTCAATGCAGAAACCATAAGCGGAAAAATTATTGTATAAGAATATGCAAATGTTCTATGTTCTTAGTGCACAATGTAATAACCATTAGCACTAAACCATTGTATCATTTTGCTTTGTCGTCACTCCATCTAATATGCCATACGTAGTGTCTAACTAAAAATACAAATATATTGTTTGCTCCAAAGTCCGCCACACATCACTATCGCACGCAACACTGTATTTTATATACAATTATGCCTACTTGCCTAGATATATGTACATACCATAAATGTACGCGAAATATTTGCACAGAAATTTAATTATTGAGTCACTGCCTCAAGCACAAAAAAGAAAGTGTACGCTCCTTTCCTCGAAATGACTTCATCTCTATTGTATACAGCCAGTGCATCCGCTGCAAAAACACGACGTGTGTTGCCTAACATCGTCAGTATTCAGTATTCATGTATTCAAGCACTTTGTATTGTCCTGCTTCTTATTCGTTATTCGCTTTGTAAATAAAAACACATTTTCTAGTGTCTCATATGATTTACCACTAACTACCATTATTAGCATCTCAAACTGTTATGCTTAATTGCATTTAAATTTAGGAGAGTAGATAAAATCTGTTATGCAAGGGCTGTACCTTGTGGGAATACGAAACAAAGGCATCGTATGGTTTATCGTCTTCGTCGTCAAACTGGTCGTAGCAAAGACAACAGCCGAGGCCTTTTGAATAAAGAAATGCTCGGATTGCCCATCCGTGACGAATGTAAACAGCAACGAGGATGATAACAATTAGCAGTAGCAGCGTCACCGCAATCACCAAACCGCGAAGTTCACCGGAAAGCATTGGTGGGGGGCAGGCCTTCTCAAGCTTCTCGTCCTCGTTAAGTGAGAGGAGTACACCTCTGGTTTCAATTTCATTACTCACGCAGGTCATGTTGTAGAAATCTGCTATGCGGCGAGCATAGGTTCGCCACAAGATTTGAAAATCGGGGCAGTCTTCGCATGGAAAAGGGTTGCTGGACAAGGAAAATGTTGTAGCATTGGTCGAACGCACACTTTCCAAGAAACGAAGCGATTCTAGATTATTATTGGTCAGGTCCACCATCCGTACACGCTGTGATAAGGCTAAGGGTGAAAACAGGAAACAGAATAATAATATTAAAATATTAAAACGGCGACCTCTCTCAATTTAATCGTCCATATTTTATCATATAAACTAAATGTTGAATGCATTTTGAATGTTTAGGAAGCAAATGCACTTAATAAATACAGTACGTGCGCAATGGAATATATATTGGGTCAGACCAATGAGAAAGCCCTATTTGGATTTAACATTAGAATAGAATTTTTTCTCAGCAAACAAAGGGAACATAAAACTGGATCATGACAGATTTGAATGTTAACAATATAAAACATTAAAAACGTCACCAACTGTGTGACATGATAATGTGACTTTTTAGAGAGAGAAACAGGAAGTAATAAATATTGATGAACAATTGTGTCTTTATCTTTCCCATTGTCATTCAAAGATTGTGGGCAACTTGATCTTATCTTTTGAGTTCAACACAAAATCATTATTTGAATATAACCAAGTTAAAACGTACAAGCCATGAATGTATTGTTGAGCTCTGATATGCTATTTCCGGAGAGATTCAAGTCTATTTCCCATTTGTCCTCCTTAAAGCAATTTTTGATAGCGTCATTGCTAAAATCAGGTAGCTCCGAGCCGCTAAGATTTCTGTTGGAACAATCGATTCCAATAACTTGGTCTTTAGGACGCCTCCAACAATCACATTTATCTTCATATTTTGCGTTGTCCTTGCAAATGAGCATTTCATCATCAACTGCAATCAAAGAATCGATGGAATATAATTTGATACAAATCTCGTTACTCGACAAATATTTTGCAAAAAATGTTGATTACCATTGGCGAGCATTTGACCTATTAGTGTATGCGGTGTTTGACATTCTAAATTGTCCAATTCCAATTTATAGCCTTTGACATCGAATGATTTCAAATAGAACGCCTGACAGTCACAATTGAATTCATGGGAATTGCCTAATTTCACTGTTATTGTATCAGGTTCTGTAAGGGGGTCCAAAACTAGTTTTGCCTGCTCCATGTGCACAGTTGAGATGTCATTATTTCTCAAATCAATGTCGATTTTTCTAAGAAATTCAAACAAGGTTATCTAGAAGTAATAATATGCAAAGTGATACCGAAATTGTTTTTTTAAACTCAAAGACACTTACGACGCTGAAACAATATTGAAGTCAATGTAATATAAAGTTTTGAATTTGTTATGGCTTAGGTTTAATTTTGTTATCGATGGTAGCGCCAACCGCCAATCATCGTACATCATATCAATGCGATTGAAACTCAGATCAACTTTAACCAGTTTCTGGCAGTAATTCAACGGTGAAGATGTACTACCCATGGCACCAAATGATTGTAATGTGGAGAGTACAGATCCATTTTCATTTGTTACAGTGTCATTAGTTGGCGATTTTGGTGGAACTTTGAATGTCATATTGTTGCGAGATAAATCCAATTCTTCTAATTCCGAAAGTGACTCAAAAACATTTTTGGACAAGACCTCAATCTATGAAAACAGACGGGAATTATTAATAAAGTTTCGTTGCTGTGAGTCTCTAGATAAACAGAAGGAATCACTAAAAACTGCGAATGTTGCAGTTCAAGCAACAAAGTAAAATGGAGGTAACGATTTATGCAGTGAATCGATCAAAAATGTTTTGAAATACTGACAAGTGACAAATCCGAAATCTAAGATACCCAATTGAGCATTGAAAAGTTTTCTCCCAACTCCTCGTTAAAATTCAATCAACAAATTAAATCATTAGTATCAGAATATTCTAGATTATTATTCTGTAATAAAAATAACTCATAAACACATACACCATGCCGCCATTACATAAATGGCAAGGGCACACTATTGTAAATGTCAGTTTACTTTTCACAAATTGAAAAATATTTTTGAAAATTGTAATGAGATCACTTGTTTGCAAACGTAAAATAAACACAAGTAATGGGTAGACATTAATATTTATAGTAATAACCAACATTCATAATTCATCCTGAGGATTCTGTGGCTAAGCTAACAGTGAAGGTTATTTAAAGAACTGCGTTCCCTTGTGTCTAGTCGATAGAGCAGGCAATAAAAAAGATTAAATCAACATAAAATTGCTGAAGAATTCATATCCAGAAGTATCCAGTTGCTATACAATTATTAATTGTGTACAGGATATTTTTTCTCTTTCGTAACTGCCAACAGCATGAAATACCTGTGGAATATTTCTTTGTGCATCTATGTCTGCTTTTCACGCAGCACAATGACCATGACTTCTGATGAGTCACTGTGGGAATCGTTAGGAATAATAAACTAACTGCCTTTTACACATTCCACTGGTATTTCACATTAAAACTTTCTCAGCGAACCCTAGCTAATTCAAAGTGTAAGTAGTTTTCTGATAACGTACTAATTATATACAGATTTATGGAGAAATATAATTAAGGGGTTGCTGCTATCACACTACTTCATGTACGAATACGTGCTGAAGTAATATTTAAGATAATTATTCTATTATTTATGTTTTCTTACACGTATCGGTGAATTTGTGTACTAATCGATGGTCATTGTGCAGTGCGCCTTTTAACATATGATTTACAATTTCCCAATTCCCAAACTAACAAAATCCGCTTTCCCAGAATTGAAGTTTTCCCCGATATATCTCTTGTCAGAATATAATAATGTCCTTTTCGCATAGATAAATACGTTATGGTATGTTATTATGTGTACCTAAACCAATCTAGACTGATAAAAGGATTACTGATAGTGTTAATTAGAATTTCCTGACCGTCAAAGAATTTGAAAATAAAGGAAACCTCAGAGGAAATATAAGCACACTGAGATTTGTTGAAAATCATTGAAGTTGAAATGTTTACCATATATGCAAATTATAAAAGTATTAATGCATAATACAAAACATTTTACCTTATTTCTCGACAGTTTCAGCGCTTTCAGATTACCCAATTGATCAAAAACTTGTTTTTCTAGTGCATCGATTTGATTGCAATGCAAATCCAAAGACTTGATGTTATATAAATGAAATCCGAGAATATTCATTGTTGCAATTTCGTTTCGACTCAAATCCAAATTGGTCAGGTTTGGAAAAGATTTGAAGTAGCCTGCTGGATAGCTTTCGAAAGAATTTCCGGACACGGTGAGGTTTGTGAGTGCAGGTAAATTTTCCAACGTCGTGAAATTGCTTTGTCTCAAATTAATGAGAATCAGTTTTTCTAGAGAAGGCAAATTTCTTAATGACACTTCAAGACTAATTTCCCCTTCTTCTGGGCTTGTTGTAGAAAAGCCTTCAGAATCGGTTGGAGGAAGTGTCGTTGTGGGCTTTTCACCGAATGCATTATAATTGCAAAGTGTTTTTCCCGGGTGACTGACTATTAATGACTTCAGATTAGGAAGATTCACAAACATTGGAAACTCTTTCAGTCGGGTGTTTTTCAGGGATAATTCTTTCAGTTGTAACAAATTATGGAATGTATTGATGTCCACGTTATCCTATAATGATGCAAGGTGTAATTGGTGGGGAGTTATAATTTTGAAGTATAAATGATGAAATTAACACAGTATATGAGCTCTAAAGGAGAACGAAAGTCTGAAATTATCTGCCAAGGTATATATTTTTACTTCTCCTTAAATACATCCTGAACAACAAATTCGCAAATTCAAATTATGTATTTGTTTTTGTAGAAAGCGATTAAAAAGCGAAAAAGTGAATGTAGACCAAAGGAAAGGAAGACTGAAAAAAGTAAATTCTCAGACGACGACGACTTTATCCCCCTCAAAATTAGTAAAGCCATGCCTTTGAGTTGGCTGGACATTTAAGATGTATCTGCTGCTGTTCTATTGTTAAACGTAATGTTTATTCTAATTTCCTTCACATGGAAATTAAAGATTCTTTATGTGATAAATGTGTAGTAATAACTCAGGTTAAGCTCATATGCTGTGATAACTTCATCATTTATACTTGAAAAAATTCTTACCAAAGGGTTTCCATCCAAATGAAGAATTTGCAAATTCTTCAAATTTGCAAAAGATTCAAAGGTGAGAGTGGAAATCTGATTACTCTGAAGATCCAGATAAACAGTCGATTCTGGAAACGAAGCTTTTTCTACTTTGGTTATTTTGTTATTCAGCAGATTAAATTTCTCCAAGTTTTTGTTACTTGAAAAAGCATCTCGAGGAATTCTGACTAATTGGTTTCGATCAACAAAGAGGGAATTCAATTTGGCCAAACCGGTGAAAGATGGAAAGCTGTGCAAATTGTTCACAGCTAAATCAATTCCTTCGAGATTTTTCATTTGGCTAAAAAAATTCGTTGGTATAGATTTTGTGTTCTCTGAGTCTATGTGTGACCGAAAATAAAATCGCTTGATTAACAATGGGTTGAGGTTAATGTTTTTGAAAAGTCCTTCAAATCCCTACAAAATTTAAACTAAATTTTATACGAAAACCTTTCACAGTAGTACAATGAAACGGAACAAAAATTGATTCGTTTAAATACGTACATCAGTAATTGGAAATTGTGAGCAATACTGTATTGACAGTCTGACTATGCGAAAACCTTGGTTTTCTCTATTGAGATCTAGTCCCCCAATTAAGTTCCACGGAAAATCTTGCTCATCGAGGACGCAGGTTATTATTAGAGTAGCATCATCGGGCTTGTCACTATTATCAGATGTAACTGCAAGAATAAATCAATCCTATTACATTTACAATGTTTCTATTAATAGATAATTAAATAATTCTTAAAGATCAGTTTTTCATGTGTGGACCTATAACGATAAGATAGAAATATGTAGTTAAACAAATGCTTTTGATTTCTTCCGCAATGATTGTGCATACATAAAAGAAAACTCTTCTGTCCTGCAACAATATATTTTTTCATACATGCTTGGATCCTTTAGAACGTAATCTGCGTGAAATTGAAGTATAAAGAGATTCGATGGCAATGGTTGTGAATAGTGAATATGCAGAGCGTACTGGTACTGCGTGTACTTACTAAGGTGCTAACTAGTACTAACATATGGTGACATTACCCATATAATTTTATAAGCGTTCCCGGATGTAGCAATGCATATCTCCCAAACAGATACAGGTACATTTGTCCTATATACCAACCAAGTGTAAGAAAAGAGAATTTTCTTTTCTCCACAAAAGCTACCATAATATTAACCCTTTATAGTTTTGGAAATATGAAAGTTGCTCCTAAGATTAAAGTCATCACGAAGATAACAATAACTAATGCTGTAAATGAAAGCATTAAATATGCTGAATTAAAACAAATTCATGTAAAATTATTTTGTCGCCTTAAAATTTCAATCAATTCCTAAAGTATACACACAATTACAGTTTTCAAGGGATGACTCACTATACAAATATTCAATAAATAATAAAAATATCGTCAATCACACCTTCATATATGCAAATGTGAGTTCTAGATCAAAAATTAAAACGTAAAGCTAATTCAAAGTGCCATAAATCAACTTGATGGAATTTTATACCTAATATAAACCCGCATGAACTGGGAAATTGACTTGGTTTTACCAACCAATTTGGTTTAACTAACTGCACAGTTCACATGCATGTAATTGAATTGAGCCTGCGTAAAACGTTACACGTTACAACCTTACACGTACATACGTCTCAGCATATGTAAATTAGGTTTCAGTTTCATACATGAAAATGCGTACATACAACATTATGACAAATTTCAAAAATATTTTTGAACCTGTTAGAGAGATTGGATACTGTTCCAACAGAGGATCATTCGGGCAATTAATCTCATATCCACGATAATCACTTCTCCCACATATACATTTCTTTGCAGCCTCCACAGGAGTGCAATTAAAATAAAGTCCTGCATGCACACTTTCAATAATTACACACAAAATCACCATCACTTTTAATATTATTGCTTGGGTTAAATTTAGTCTACAGCCAATTCGACAGTCTGAAGCCATTTTTAAAGGTTTTCCGTGAGTCCGTGAGTCACCTATCAGAGTAATTGCATGTCTTCGTCAAACACTTCCAAAATTCCTTTATTCAAAGCTGTAATTGTGTACCATCGCATGTTCAATGCTAAATCTTGTCTGGGCACACAATTTATTCGTAAAAAAACACTAAATCAGAATTCTCCAGTAGCAAAACCTTTTCACGGTCACAATTATACGACGAGACAGTCGGTCAATAAATGCTTCTTGTTTGTTTGCACGTAAATACACAGAAACGATTCCCTCAGAAGTTGGACGTTCAACCACCAATATGCTTTAAGGTCAGTTAAAGTATTTACGATATCAGAAATTTAATCTGAGGTCTGATTCAACGACGAGCACAAAGGTGACTGAAACAAATCGCGGAATGAGAGTGAGTGTTGCGATGGACTCTGCAGTTGAAACGAAAAATAATTATTACTACGGGCAAAGCTGCATAGCCGTGAAACCTCCAGTTCTTGTAGTTGCACTTGTACTACAACAACTACAGATAAAGCCACAACTACGACTCAAATAATAAATGAATAAACTTGTTTCCTTTTTTTCTCTGTCTCTCCCTACAACACTTGTCTTGTTCTGGACCTAATCGCATATGAGAGTTCAACTTGTTCTTTTTCATGTCAAGTATGACTTCTTTCTGGCTGTTGGACCTTCAGTGTGGTTGGTGAACATAAAGTGTAGGCGATACGATAGGTAAACACACAACTATAACACATTCAACCTTTTACATGGACATTTTATTATATAGCAATGCTAGAAATAGAAATGTGGCTACATAATAATTTTTGTGCTTCACCACATAGGCTTAATGTATGCACCACAATAGGATACAGTATACACACATTAGTTGATCTTTGTAAATAAATCGTTTTCTGTATTCCCTTTCCTTATCACTGTGCGACTGTTTTCAATGGAAGTGTAACTCTAGACGGAAATCCTCTGAAAATAGAAGGGAATATGTATTTAAATGCTAAAGATAAACACTATAAAATATGCACCCGTTCACTGTTAATTAGCTAAATCTGGAAAACATGGGCCATGAACTGACAGGTTGACTAAACCTTTTAAAACTGATTGTGTAATGGAAATACAATTTGTTTTAAAAAACTTTGCACAAAATTGTCTCCCTTTTCAGTGACGATGATTTCCTTTAAAATTCGCACTTACCAGAAGAATGTGTTAAGGGGATTACGAGCTGAATTAACTATTACACTATAGTTATACAGCAGAGAGGGTGAAATCGCACTACGACTACTCGCAGATCTATTTGCCATAGTATGGTAAAACCTAACATACAAAGAAAACCAACTCCCCAGACATTGCGTAGTGGTAGCAGCAGAAATCTCATTCTCTTCAGTGCACTATCTCTCTCTTCTACTTGCTACATACATTATATGTACATTGATTCGTCGTCGTAAGACCTACTACGTAAGGGAAGGAGTGAGAGAGAGAGTGACGAACGGCAACAATTTCTCACAACACACTCATTCATGTTTTTTAGTGCTTGTACTTTTGCCAAAGTATTTTACGTGTACACCTAGTTGTACTTACAACATTTTGCATACCTCTCTGTGCACATTTTTCCCCCGCCGTGTAAAATTATCCCACCGATCTTGTGTGGTACGTCGTATTTTTCAACACATTTTGTTCGCATAAATCAATAGGTCATTTTATCCATGACACTCGAACTCTCACCTGTACCTATCAGTATATTTAATGGTTTCTATGAACTTCTAAACTGCATTTTCGACAAAATAAAGTAATAACAATGATACAATATTTCAGCTATTCTTCCTCTGTGTGGTTCTCTTATTATATAATTAAAAAAGGGAGTTGCAGCGTGCAGCCCACAATGAAAACGTTCAAGAAGTGTGTGAATACTAATGTGAAATGAAGAACCTTAATGCTGTCAAGGTAAGTAGTCGTTGTTGAAGACGAAAGTAAACTAGAGAGAGAGACAACGATTGGGATCAACTATACAGAGTTTTTCGTCTTCGTATGTACTACGTATGTTCGTACATTATATACATAGGGATTTGATTGCGAGAGAGACACCTGAAGCACACTCACTCTCGAGCAATGGTAATTATTATGTGCCACAACGGAATCACACAGACGCAATTACTTGCTTACTGCACTAAAGAGACAACCAGAACAAAATATAGAGAAGGCCTTTCGTAGTTTAGTGTAGGATAGAATTATAATATACCTATGAAAGAGACCACTGTCTCTTCAGTTCATTGTAATTGGGGAGAAGTGGCTTGGCGTTTCACTTGGTTGGATTATTTTTAATGCGAGTTGTAGCAACAGAGACTAGTTCCCCGCTGGAGAGAAACTCAGAAACTGGAATGGAAAGGAAGATCACATCAGAGAGAAGAATGGAGTGTGTAGATAGTGGAGTCGATTCCACTGTCTGACTGTGTCTCTGTCTAACGAATGCTGTTGCCTACCTCTCTACCATTTGCCTCACTCACCTCAGTCACTAGTATTATATTTCTATATAGTCATATTATGCTAAACTACCTTCCAACACGTAACTGACAATACGAATATACTTAATATACATATAATTCTCTTTCAGCCGCTAATATACATACAATACAGAACTATAATGGAAAAGTTGATTTACCAGTTAGTTCTACCGCCCAGAACATCATAACAACCATATCCGCTCATTTGATGCACAACAGGTGGTTGATTACGAATTTTTACTGCTGCTCTTTGCATGCACAATGAACACTGAGCGTAGCCGTAATACCTGCCAAAATGGTATATTTTCCTAGGATTAGAATTTCAACCGAGCGATTTAATTCACCATTTTTGTACTCACTTCCCCACATTTTCTACTCTTCAAGTTCAAACGTCATAATGATTATTTTACGTTTAATTTGCCATTGCTACGCAAATCTTCGACAAATATTCACATTCAGACTCTTACCTTTGCACACCACCAACACGTAAACAACTTGAGGTGTGCATTGTATTGTGTGATTCTCCATACATACCACAGCATATTTGGTATATAGAATTACAGAATAAAGTTGTTGTAATATACCATTGTAGAAAAACTTCTCTGTGTGCATCTATCTGTACCTACTAACACTAACTACGTTACGTGTGCACTTGCCTCGATCCATTATAATATATACTGTGTTGATGATAATATTACCTGAAGGACGAACGTACCCTCCAGAGAGGCTGTAAAGATACACAAGACTATTTGTTGAGTGTGCGAGTAAAAGGCTGACTATTGTCTACTATTACTATATAGACTCTAAAATGTGCATTGTATTATATTACCCATGGAGAAGTGTTTGCATTCTCCCTCGAATAGCTTTCTCAAAGTAGACTCACCTTAAACATTGTTGACTGCTGCTTTTTTGTGTGCTAAGACAGCTCTGCGTGTGTCTGTTGTGTTTATTACGGGGAAGACGGAGATACACAGTCCACCTGTGCATAATCTACTACAGATCGTAATATCTGTATTGTATGCATTTACGTAGATAGCCTGTGTGCACCGTATAGAGGTTAGGTAAGTATAGGTAATAAAAGACACTTTAAACTAATGGAGACTTTTTTCTCGTACTTACGATTGCCTATCTGTAATATTGTTGGCTTGTTGCAGAGAGTTGGTGTACCTGTGTGTGTGTTGCGTGTGTACAATAATCGGCGTATTTTTGTTAAGTATTCCGACATGGACTAGGGACTAGGGAGTACATTAAAAATGTAAATTCTGTGCCTGGTACCTACTTATAATACAGCTAAGTAGCTTGTTTGCTGCAACACAACAATAAGTTAATGCTTAAAGAGATAAGTTTTTCTGCCGCGGTCTCATCGACTCCTCTCTCTCTCTGTGTGTCAGTTAGTCGGCCGATATCTTTGCTAAAAATCAGTGAATGCGCTATCCAGTATAAGAGATAGAAGTTCATATTTGCTTTTAAATACATTAAAGGTAACTTTATATAGACAGTTTATTGAACAAAGAGCAACCGACAATTTACATAAGAAGCTGGTGTACACGTAGAACTATAAGTGGATTCGTCCAACAATGAATTTTTAATTCGTTCGATGTTATACGAAAGCGAAATAATTTTTGCAGTTTGATATACAAGCCTATTAAACACCTTATCACATCGAAACTGTGTTCAAAGCATTTTAAATTTATAGAATGAAATCAAGAGTTGTGCTTGCATATAAAAATAAACAAAGTTTGCATGTCAATTTTCTTATCTTACACAGAGATTGTAATTAACATATTGTTTATGAACTTTGTAATTTAGGTGCAAGTGGCCATACCATTAAAACAATGAGAACAGCAAAAAAACAATTTACTGGATATTTTCTTCTTTGTCCCATGCAACTACTTAATTGTACCTAAGTAGCATTAGCAATACGCATTAATCCATGCTAACAATTATACGGGCTACCTGTGTAGGAACTGGCGTGGATTAAACATAAGCCAAACTGAACGGTTTGGCACAGGATTGTAGTAAAGTGGATGTAGTGTACTCTAAATAAAATACTGTGATCTGTAAAGGCAGCTGTTGCATGACTTTGCTGAATGGTTTTTGTATGGAAATCATTGGACTCGGTTGATGTTGACACACTTGCCGTATATCAACTTGGGAAATGAGCTTTTAATTAAACACACATGTCGAATACCGATACACTCTCCTGTACAAATATACTTACCTGCATACTCTCTCTGGTACATAATACGACGGCAAATGCATCTCATTGTGGATATGGTTTTGTACGCGTAGTAGGTACTTACCATTGCACTGAAACTGAAATATAGTGGGGTATGGTGAGTGAGTGATGGTGTAGGATAAAAAGATCATATTTGAGTAAATTTGAGTTACATAGTCCGAAAGTTATTAAAAGGTTTGTCATTTTTGTGAGCGTCCATTCTTGACAATTTAAATGTATGTAGGTAGTTGAAAAGTACTACGTACTTGGTTAGCAAATACGATTACTTATATGATGTCCACTCCACGATTACGGGAAGTGGTTCCTTTTCAATGGAAAGGCTATAAATAAATGCACACGAGTTCATTCAATTCAGATAGGATTTGAAAGTATCTGTTGTACTTGTGCGCAAAATGAAATAAAGAAGTAAAGAGTAAAGACATGGTTCCTTTATGTATTACTATGAAATATTTGCACCTTGAAACACCTCTATTTGTTTCGAGGACATTTCAGCCGGGCCAAAAAAGTGTGTAGCAATAATTGCGGGATTACAATAATAATGGTGTCAATTTTTTATTCCACGGAGAATGACCAGCAATATTACTCCAGTGTTTGTAATTTAGTCTCTGTATTATAAAAGGGTTGGCCTGAGGTTGTTTCCTGTTTCGAAATTCTATTTGTAAATATAATACAATAGAAAGTGTTCATATGATGGGTGTCTGAATAAGAACAGTGTTAATTGTAAACCTACATATGGACTTGTATATGGACTCACGAGATCCTTATACAAAGCAAAAATTGTGGAAATCTAACCTCTGCACGCAAGTTACTGACAATGTCATGATTTGATGTACAATATGATGGTTTCTGGCAGATAAGTAGATAACATTTGATGGGGCTAGGTTACATTGTTTATGCAAATGATTAAGTTGTCTGAAGTAGGTTCACGTTATCTAAAACTTAACATCGATTACAAATAAGTTTCCCGCTTAGTCATCAAATTGAATAAAGAAATTCTTATGAACAATATCGGACCGATGTATTAATCATTAAGATTACATACATGTTGATGTATTATTTCCGCTTCTTTCGGTGTTTGGTGACCGATTGACTGTAAATGTTTGTTTAGGTGTCAAATAATTATCACACAAAACAAAGCTTATGAACTGCTTGTTTAGGTAGAGGTAGACTTATGAATACAATGTGAATGTCAATCAAACAAACGTAGGTACACTTGTTTCCTATTTTGTAGTTACTTGTAATAATCGTACTATTTAGCTTTCTTATTATTTATTCCTTTGACCTTTCTCATAATTATTCGTGACATGTGCGTCATGACAGACAGTTTGTATGGATAAATAGATAATCGTTGTCTGAAAATGCAATAATGATTTCACTAATCTCATGATGACTAACATCCACATTTCTTAAAAGAAACTGTTTCACAAAGCTTCAACTCCAGTAACGAGAACTTATTTCATCAAACCACAACATTACAGTAAACGATGGCATTTTTTCTGTACTTTTGTATTCATTTATCATCCAACTCTTCAAGAAATAATCTGATATCATACGCATTTCTACTAACTGTGTAGTTTTACTGTTGCTGTGCACATTTATGTAATGTATACTGAGGAAGATGTATTACATAATATATGTATATAATATATAAAGGTATCGGATTTACGCGTTATTTGTACCTTGTACGTGTTTATGTATTCTAGTATACGTTTAGTTTACTTTGTGTATGTAGTAAAATTGTTGAGAGTATCGCATTGGAATGAAGACAAAGAATTGCGAAATTCTAATTTACGGCTGAACAAAAACGATCAAATATTTGCACTTGAAATTATTATTTTGCAAAACTACACTTTGCATTAAACTAAAGTATACGTTGCATCCACACAAAAGCTGATGCTTTTACTCACTTATTTATTATTACTCATTATTTTTAAAGGTTGTAATTTCGAATTATTAGACAGTTATCATTAGAATAAATTGTACTATTTTTTATCGTAGACCAATAAAGCATAAAGTGTACTTTAAAATTGACTCACCGACTTGTTCTGAGGATACAAAGATACGATGCAATGAAAGAATTCCAATGTTCACTATAAATCAAATTGAGATTGGAAAGGAAGTCGGAAAGTTGAATTATTAAATAAAATGTACTTGAATGTACTTTGATGTAAAATGTTTTGAAATTTCTATGATTACGCAAGCTAAATTAAAAATAAAATTTATATACCAATTACGAAATAATATTTTTTGTTATATTTGTGTACATGGACATTCAAATGTAGAAATTAGGGAACAAAGGGATGATTACAAAAAGTGACTTTCATCCTCGTAATGAGTTAACGAAAATATTGTACAAAAAAGAACGCTATTGCTATCGCCGCCATTCACTCAGACAATGCCTGGTACATCACAAGATGTCAAGATTAACATGCACATGGATGCATGCCTTATGTGAGTAAAGTGAATTCAGCCATGAAAAATTTCTTGGGCGTCTGCCCAATAATAGACACCACAGACACACATCACCTCATTAGAAAATCATATAGTTGAAGTATTCCGAGAAAATTGCGCAATGCAGAATCAGGTGCACTGTCCATTTGTATTGGATCATGAAAGAAGGGAAAAACGAATTTAACCTTGACCAAACCGTAAAGTCGAGAAAGGAGTCACACAGAGGCTAGCGATGCTAATTGAGAAAATGAAACTTACATATTATGATTACAATGCAAACATGATCCAGAATTGACGTAAAATACTTAACCTTGTAATAATTTCCTCGCAGTATGTATTTTTAATTATTCTCTTCGCACTACTAATTGCACTCAATACATAAATTACATATATAAGTACTTTTATTATATAAATATCTAGATTCTATCTCTAGACAAGTATCTAACTACTGGAAAGGCTGAAGCATGTGACTGTAGCGGACATCTCGTGGAACTGAAGTCAATTCATAATCAATGCACATTTGGTAGACACTAGTTTTTCCCTACTTTGTGTTACGGAAAAAGTGTTGTCTTAAATGTGTGCATACAATATGAATGAGGAACCATACGTAAATAGTTAAACATGATATTATAATAATATCATAATATTCTGAAATTGGGTGTGCATTAGTAATGAGAATAAAAGAAGATGGTAAATCCAACTTGTACAACAGTTTACAGATCGTAGCACGGAATTAGCAACACAACTGTTCTCTTCCAGCACGATAATACGCTGCTCCACTCCAGTAATTACAGGTCCACGAACTTTTAAATAGTCGATGAAAACTTCAGAGTCACTCACACCTTTCGTGCAAATTATTGCAAATGTGAACAAAGATATAGAGACAGATTATTAAATTCACATGTAATTTACATATAATTTTCTTGCTCTATCCATTGGGTTCTAATTTTATTATCACTATTACATAGTACGATTGCACATTATTGATCTTACCTAACGGATGGATGCTAAGAACATTATCTGCTATGACTGAAAAGCCATCCCCACCTCTGGCAATAAATTCTGTCGTGACGATCCTGTAATGGTTTTCATCTTGCAATGGTGCATAATTTGGTACGAGACAACCACTGCATAAAACTAATATTTTCATCACTCTTTGTCCTATCGGTTTGCAAAGATCCACGATCACTTTTAGTCCTGGAATATTATCACATGGATTTCTTTACCATTAAAAAGCCAAAAACTTTCTTCACTGTTGTCAATGTGTGGAATACGAATCAATATTTTGTGTTCACAATTTGTTGAATCAGTACCTACCCGAAATTTGTAAGAATCTGCCACTTGGTTCAGTTTTGCAAAGTTGACTTTGTGGACAAAGCGTGGAAACTGAGTGTTCAAATGAAGCTTTAATATATTCTCCTTTTAGCTCAACAATAACCAAAACATTTTTATATGGCAGAAGTGATAGAACAGATTTCATATTTACTGATCCTGTCACAATACGACCAATTAAAATTTTCCATTTGAAATCTCGAGTAAAATGTCACATTAAAGTTTAAATGTTTTTATTACTGCAGAATTGTTGGAGTTCATTTTACAAACTCACCATTATTGTGTTCCCTGGGGTCGAAATATCCTCGCAGTCCCCCCGCATTTGTGATGGCTACAGCTACATAATTCCACTCAAAATCATTTTCGTATTCCAAACTCTATTAAAGTGCGCATCCAAGAAATTATAATCATATCAATGGGAAAAAATGTATACTATTCAAGGTTGAAATTATAACTGCAATTTCATAAAAAAAGTATTGTTCTGAAAGATATTTTATAATATAGCCACAACTCTAACCTTGAATACCATTGCATCTGTTAAAGCATTTCCCATGTTACATTCCTTTATACGGCATATTTCCATTCTTGCATCCAAGTACACCCGAGAAACACCAACGTTTGTGCTCATCAGAACCGTTAGATTCATATTCCATTCGTTCACCTCATTATTCATTTCGGCGTCTAAATACATTCACATATAAAATTATTTTGGAAAAACGATACCATGCCTAAACTGGAAATATTTAAATGTGAAATGACTAGAAACATGGATGTCACTATCAACGACATTATATTTTTTAAAAGGAATCTGATTGTGAGTTACCTGGTATGATTGTGCTATCTAGTAGGAGTGGATTACCACTCCAAGACTTCACATTTCCTTCAGAGTCAAAATCGACGTGCAAAAGCCCAAGATATTTCCCGTAACAATATGCCTTCGTAACAAAATTACTTGTACAGGGTGCTACAAATGAACCGGGCACTTGTTGAAGTTGAATACTTCAAAAAGTGCCCGGTTCATTCTTCGACACCCTATGTATTGTGATGCGTATAAAGAGGAGAATAAAATATAGTGAAGTTTATATTTTACTTGTGTAACTAGTCCGAAGTTACTGTCACTTTTAACCACAGCTGTGGGGTATGGTCCAACTGCTGCATCGTCGGCAGGGGGAGTTCCTTTAAATATACAATATTTCTGCAATTAAACACCGGTATTCAATTTTACCAGGTCAAAGTGGCTCCTAGAAGGGCGCCTAGGACATCAATTTTTCCCGGGATGACATCCCCGGGCGCCCTCAGGGCCAATCACATTTTTTGGGGCGCCCACGGGGATTCTCCCCGGGCGCACTTCGTCCCTCCCCGCAGAAATTACATGACAGCATGTCTATTAAATGGTATGCTGAAATAGCATAATATCTGATAATAATATACATACTTATTTAATGCAAGTATGTGTAGTGTGTACCAATAAAAAGTACAAAGTACGATGTATCGTATGTTGTCCAAATGAAATTATTGAATACATACAATTATGTCTTTAGAGATGTTTTATGTTTTCATTCTTTCATGGAAAACTCAGTTAACTAATAATGGGTTTACCGGTGTAAAGAAATGTATGCGATTTCGCACCGACAACTACATCGATGCCAGGCAATTTAGCGATTTCCTTATCTATTGAATATCCAGCACTTCCAATGGCTATAATGATGTCAACTCCAAGTTCTGATTTTAGCATTTCTGCTTCTGATTGTAAGCATTCTATTTCATCGCCTATATGAAGTAGACCTGGAGATGTGGTATACTGAATAAAGTAAAATTTTATACATTATGGAGTTATATATTCAATATTCAGTACACCCTTGATTAACCAAAAGATACATATATGTAATTCCAAATAAATATTTCCAACCTTTGCCGTTTTGGTTATGTAGCCGATAATTCCGACCTTTTTCCCACCTACTTCGATTACAATGGATTTGTTAAGTTTATTGTTCCATGAGCTAACATTGGCAGCATCGATATTACAGCAGATGAACGGATGAAAAATATTATCCATGTACGGTACGAAAGCTTCGGGTCCACCATCCAATTCATGAAGGCCAACTCCCTGGGATATTACAGTTCATTAAATTAAAATCACATCATATTATTGTTAATACTGCTTAAGATAAATATCTACACCATTGCTGTGTGAGAGATTTGATTTAAAAAATGTGCTGCTGCTTTCCACCCGTACACTTGTTGCCAAAGTGTTCCTTCCGAGTAATCCCCAACATTTATCAATATGGTGTTTTTGAATTTTCTTTCTGTCTCGTGAACCTTTTAATAAAAACTTATACATATCATTAAGGAGTCCACGATAGACTTGATTGATTCAACATAAAATTTTGTACAATAAGTTGAAAAATAAAATTCAAGAGAATGTCTTATAAAATAATTTGGAAATCAGAGCATGGAAATTTTGGATCCTTTGAATAGATTTGATAGTAGTTAAAACGCTTTTGAATACCACTGTCTTGAATCTGGCAATTCCACCGAAGCACAACTCCCGCTCTGCATCAATCCAACTACATTCTTTTCCTTCAAAATCTGTCTCCGTGTAGCGAGCGTGGAAATCATTGTAATGCATAATGTGAAGGGTAAAATCCTGGCAGCGAATTTGCACTGTCAACATTAGCAAAAATATTGCTTTCACCATCTGCAAGAAAAGTTGTTGTTCAATGGATGCTTTTACCATGCTACAGTAACATGATTCTCTGTTTAGATTTACTGAATACATTTTATGTAATATTTATTGGTGAATTCCAAGCTACAAAAACTATTTTCAAACAGAAAACATATTTATTAAATACTAATTGTAGGTATTCAACTCAAATTCATGGTGGCGATGTTTTCAAGAGATGACTCTCTGGAGACTGGCACTGAAGCGTTTCTTACTACGCAGTAAATCATGAATTATATGTTGCATATTGCATACCCAAAACTGAATATTCAATGCAAGCTGCTATTATGAATGCCCATTTCGAATGTGTGCAAAGAAAAATACAAAACAATTTAATGAAAGCATGTTTAACAGAACCAAATATTTGGAAGATTTGTCCATTTTCTCCAGAGTAAACCCATTCACTGCCTAATATAATGGCCAAATGGCTGATACCCAATTCGAGAAAATCATGTAAATAATTTGTAGACTTTGTGCAAATATTTGACTACATCAAAATTATGGTTGTACTTTAACTGATTTTTATCAACGCAACTGGTTATATTAGTTTAACTTATTTGTACCAATACCACAGTAGCTGGAACAAGTACAAAAGTACATTGAAGTATATTAGGGGTTCTCACGACTCACGATTCGTTTTAGCGTTATAGCTATATCTGTTATTTCACGAATGGTGGTTATAATACATAAAAATCATGAACATCCCATTTGGTGAAACTACTTTTCTAGTTAGTCATGTGAAGACACCCGCCACAGCAGTGACTTTGAATCTGGTATACAATTAATGGGTGGAACGAATGGCCGAGCGACTACACGCTGCGATATATGCTTATTGGCTATTC
>JABASC010001111.1:0-27068 GCA_019776185.1 Plutomurus gul | reverse complement strand
AATGCAAGTGCAAAGAATGGAAGGTTTCCGTGCCACAAGGTCCTGTTCCTGTTGAGAAAACAAGATCCACGAAGTATGTTGAATTTTTGAATCCCGTCTTTTTAGAAGAGTTTCTCTGTCCGCAATCCTTAATTTGTTTTCTCAACAAATATTTTGTAGCAAAATAAATTCTGAGTTTAACCTAAGTATCTGCACAACGTTGATTCTTGATACATGGATTTTTACTATTTTTAGAGAATTCAATTACAAGGAATATTTAGAAAGTTTAAAAGTAAAAGCCGCTGTGCAAAATTCTCCTCCAAGAAAGTACAATACAAGAAGTACTGCTAAGCTTTCCTCAAGGACAGCAGCTAATAACAGTTCTGTTAATTCGTCTTCTGATTCGTCTACTGCTTCCTCGTCTCGATCAAGCGCATCTACAAAACCTACATCTTCTGCAAGTAAAATGCCTGTCTTAAACGACGATGAAGATGAAACCAACAAACGCTCACGGGTTGAACAACTTAAATTAATGCTTGGTGGTTTTGTTGAAGGAGATGAATGGCCAATATAAACTAAAACTTTAAACAATAATTGTGTTTTAAAGTGACCCTTTAGATTAGAGCTCGCTCAAGAGAATTGTAAACTTATTTTTATTTTACTCATTTGGCAAAACTGTTACACGTATTTCTAATGATGGCAACCGTTAATTATCTCAATAATATTAATAATTATAGTGTTCTGTTTCACATTGTTGACCGCATTTATGTAAACAATTTACTAAATAATACTCGGAATATTTTATAAAATTAATGGTGATATCGCAGGTATGCTAATTTTGTTGATTAACTTACAATGTTTTATCTATGCCTAACCACCCACCTCCAGTCAAAGCATTTGGGTATTTGGTTTGAGATCTCATCGTGCCATACTATGATTCAGTGTTGGGTTGCGCCTTTGCGAAGTGACAAAATGGTGTGAAATGGTGAAGCTTCAAAAATATTTTGTGTATTTTTGTGATGTATCCAATAATAGTCTCCGGTTGGAAATCAAGGGTATAAATAAATAGTGCAAACGGCCAACTAATTACATTCTTGAGAGAGATAATTCAATTTATTGATTGAACACTGATATATCAGCTTTATTACCAACATTTTTCATCCATTTTTTAAATTTAAAATGCAATTTTTGGGCCAAAGAACACTTATTTTCGCAAGCAATCACATTGATACCAGCGTAAAAAAACTGCGTCGAATGGTATCCGTGCGTCGACGTCCCGTTTGCGCTATTTGTTGCAAATCAAGTGTCAATGGAGAGATAGAGAAAGGTTTGATTTACATAAATCACTGTCACACATTTGTGATTGCCATAATATAATAGACACAGTATACCTTAAGCTTGAATAGACTAAGCATAGTTTATACATTTATAGTTACTCAAAACTGTATATATGACTTAGTTTCACACAATAATGCTCGTATTATTTGTTAGGATTTGATGAAATGTAATCGGAATATTAGTGATGATTAATTATACTGATTGGTCCACGCAGGGTCTCAATGACAATATCGTGGGATATTGATTTTGGTATTTTGAAACGACTTATGAAATGTTCCTCCTGGTCAGTCTTAAAAATTGTACGAGCATAGGGCGATTACATTTTGTCATTACATCTTTTTTTTGCTTATCCACCATTTTATTAGTACCATTGCATTATTATTTCCAATATTTCCAAACCAACACCGACTGCTACACTATTGCAAATATTATAATTGACAAAAAATTGTCTTTCAATAAACTGTGGTTTTATAAATTGCAAACATGGAGGAAAAATTGTCTTTCAATAAACTGTGGTTTTATAAATTGCAAACATGGAGGAAAAATTGTCATGGTTTCATTTGTTTCTATTGTCAGGGCACGCATGCGCATTTTTTGTCTTGAGCATGTGTATGTGCAACATCAAAAGCAAACAAAGGAACGGAAACGAAGTGAACTTATTACTTCACCATATTATTATAGTATTTACTACTTTCATTGAAGATTGAAGAACCTCTCATTAAAAATTTAGAAAAGTTAAAATGGAAACCCTGGAGGAGACTTTCAATTGCAAACAGCAACTATATAGTCAGCAAGAGCTTGAAGATAATTTTGAAAAATTGAGCCAGGAACAACTTGAAAGCCAAAAACAGATTGAAGAATTGGAAAAGGAACTAGAAAATCAACGAGCTATCAATGAACAGAAATGTGAAGTAACTGGCAATTTGGAGGCAGAGTTAGAGGTCCTAAGAGCTGAAAAAGATGCTGTTTTGGACCAAATTTCTGCAAGTCAAAGGAATCTTGAAAAGAAGCTCGAAGAAAAGGAAAAAACGGAACTAAGTCTAAGTGAAACGAATGAACTGTTGAAGAAATTGGAAAAAGATAAAATTGATGCCTTGGAAGAGACTGCCAACAACAAACAACAATTATCTAATCAAAACATTAAACTTCAAGAGCTTGAAGATAATTTAGCAAAATTGGTCCGGGAACAACTTGAAAGCCGAAAACAGATTGAAGCTTTGGAGAAAGAATTAGAAAATCAACGATCTATCAATGAAGAGAAGTGTGAAGTCGCTGGACATTTAGATGCGTCGCTGATTGCCTTGGAATCAGAGTTAAAGATCGTACGCGCTGATAAAGAGATTGCTTTAATCCAAATTACTGAAAGCCAGCGGAATTTTGATAAATGTTTAGAAGAAAAGAAAAAAACAGAATTGAGTCTTAACGAGACTTTGGGACTATTGAGGCGGTTAGAAAAGGATAGAATTAATAGCATTTTTGAAAATGAACAAGAATCTTCAAAACTCTTGGTTAGTTCCTACCTCTTAACTAAAATCTATCTTGTTCAGAAAATTAAATTGGTCAGCCGTAGTTTCATTGAGTATTCCTAATTATATTCATTTTCAGGTTGAGTCAGGGATTCAGTGCAATTATTTCTCTGACCTTATCCAAATTTCCAATAGTGGGGAAACTGAGAATTTGCCGGATGGCTTCCCCAATTTGACACTTTTAAGGAAGGAAAACTGTAGACGAACGAGGGCTGATAATCGCAAATTGGAAAATGAGTCCACTATTCATATCTCTTCAGTGCCCAAGAAAATGAAAGTATTCCACAACGAAACTCCTTCATATTCCATGATTTTAAATAAAGAAAATGAAAGTCCTGGTGATGGGATGATGCATGAATGTAACTTTGGTGGTCAACATCTTACAGATTTTTCCAGTATGCAAAGACAAGTTTTATTAAGCAACGAATCAAAAATCAAAATTCCCATTCAAAGTAAGTTGCACATTAGTGGGGAACGTGGTTTTGGGGAAGTATACATTTGATGTTTATTCAACAGTATACATTTTTATGATTATTCTTGAATATTTATAGTGTTTTTTATTTTTCTTGTGTTTCATAGACTGTGGAAATGGAAATTCAGACAAAAACAACACTGAATCGTCAGCTAAGGGCTTGCCACAAAAAAATGTACCTTTCTTACGCCTCGGTTTATCAAAGAGATCGAAAGTTAGGCGTCCGCTCCATGAGACTCTCATTTGGCATGATGAAAATTATCTCTCTACCTCTAGTAGCCTACCCAAGTGAATGAAAACGAATTTTTTTATTTTATTTTACTTTACTTTATGAAGGCTGAATTTTCGGCCGCTTTTGTTGGCCTTGCCCGTCGTCAGTGTTTATTACTGTTCTCCATATATGTTCTTCCTTAAATTTTTATTGATACGTCTAAATTATCTGTGTGATGTTACTTGAATTATCTGTTTCTTCTCCACAGTGTTAAAATGGTTTTGTATTTGAAAGTATTTGTTTTTTGCGTCTGCTGGCAAAATTAATAAACCTTTGTTTATGAATTATTAAATGAAAACTAGGTTTATTTGGTGATCATAATCGATAGTTCTTTGTACAAATGTTATTACAAACTTTTTCATTGAATGAATAATTTATCCCTGTGCTTCATTGAATTGTTTTATAAATCCTTGGATATGAATGCACGTAGCGCGTCTTCATTCTTTACAAATTCCCGTGGTTCCCATTAATTTAATGGAGTATACTTGTTAATATTGAATATTTTTTATTCTTAGTTTTCATTAGTAATAAGGTAATTAGTTAACAGTGTATTGTTAAGGGTTAGTTGCATTCCTATCCCATTTACAAATTGCGATACGAGAAAGACAACCTATATGTATTGTACCTGTTAGAACTGAAGAAAACTTGTACACACGTAAGTCTTCCGCCTCCTCCGTAAACAACCATGAAACTTTTTTAGATGTCAAAGTTAGGAATAGGAAGTTCCAAAATTGTTTTATGGAATTACGGTTAATATTATCAAATTCGTAGTTTCAGAAAGATATTTGTGCTTGAACAAAAAAAAGCATATTACTGCTCGTCAGTCGGTTAACAGACAGGTTAGATGAAAACACCTAAATATTTGACAGGTGAAAATACCTATTGGGAGATATTTTTGTCTGTATATGTGGGACTGGAGTCTCTTAAAATTTTTGGCAACTATTACTTCGAAATATAATTGAAATGAAAAAAAAAACAATGCACATCATTTGATCAGAGATGAAATTATTTTGTAAATTTGCAAAAAGAAATTAAAAATCATGACATTGTATTGCATTGTATTAAATGTTAAATAATAACGAATCATGCATTTACAGATACTTTTTATGACATGTGTACTTATGTATTTATAATCAATTTTATTCATCCAACAAATTCAACTAAATCTATACATCCAGATGTTATAAAAGATACAGTCAGGAAAAGAAAGAAACAATGAATAAAAGTGGTCGTTGGAAGTGTTATTCCTTTGACAGTTTGTATATGTAGATATTAAATCAATGAAATGCCCATGTTTCATTTGTTACGCCACATTTAGATAATTGGCTTACTTTCTGAGGAGATGAGTTTCATCGCCCCTGCACGATTTCACGCTCACCATGGATCTAACATAGAATTGTATAACGAGCAAACAACGGCAATTCGAACCTCATCGTTTGCAAATGCGTTAACATTTAGTGAAAAGCCATTGGCTCCTGGAGAAATCTTTCTGGTGGAAATTGTGGAAAATGAAACGGGGTGGAGTGGCTATATGCGAATCGGTCTTACTCAAATGAATCCCAACACTAAATTCCCCCTTCCTCTATACGCACTTCCTGATTTGGTGTCAATGGGACCTTCATGGTTATACGCAATCACAAAAACACATAACAATCTTTACGAGCAACGAAATCAACACCTTGTAGGAATTAACAACATTGAAGAATTAGCCGTAGAGATGGAACATTTAGCAGAACTAGGAGCTTTTTTGCCAGCAGCTATCATACCAGATGCCAATATGCAGGAAAATCTTTTTAACTATCGGCGTACACCTTCAGTACTGATAAGTAAGTAAATACACAATATATTATACCAAAATTGGTGAATACCTCACACGAGTGTGTTGAATGTGATATAAACATTATTTTTTGACCTGACAGAGGAAGGTTCACTTGTTAGGACACCCAGAGGAATAATCAGTCAAAAAGTTTTAATGCCAACTTTGAGCCAAAATGCCGAACGAGATGGTTTGTTGCCCACCGATGTAGGAAGTCGTATTGGTGTCATGTTCGTTCAAACGGAACCACTAAAGGCTGACATGCATTTTATTATTAATGGGGAAGATCAAGGTCCCTGTGCCCGAGATATTCCTTATGAAGATGCTCCTGTGTACGCTGTTGTCGATGTTTACGGATCTACAAAACGCGTTAAAGTTATCCAGCTATACGGAGGTATGTTTCAACAAAATATATAAGTATTTCTTCAAATGTTTCCTGAAAACATTCTAAATTTTAAAAGAATTAATTACAGTTACACCTGTGTACTGTGACAATTTCAGTACTTAGTTATTAGTTAGTATTAGTTATGTAAAATCTCCATAGGAGGGAAAACAATTTATTTATTGCAACTGAACAAACAATTTTGTCTTGCCAAAATGGCACAGCACTTAATGCTTTACAGCAATACTGATTTTTCATATATTTTAGTTATTGGTTAAAATTGGATAATATTTATTGTAATATATAATTAGCTAATTATTACACTGAAAGCTGGAATAATCAATCATAATCAAACCCAAATCCCAATCTTAAATAGAATTACTATTTAATTTAATCAATGAACTATGATTTGTCATCATATTAGGGGAAAAAAATTATATTCCTATGTACTGTGACTGTGACAAATGTATTCATTACCTTTGTATTATCAATGTTCAAATAAATTATTTTGTGTAAATTGTTTTCTCTTTTATTGTAGTAGAATGTATCTTGTTTGTGTCTCCTTTTGAAATGTAATTGAAATAATCATGAATTCATTTAATTTGTGCTTGCAGTTGATTCACTGCAGGCCTTATGCCGAGATGTAATTCTACACTCAATTCAGCGCGCTGGAATTACGAATCTACCTTTGCCCAAAACGTTGAAGGACTATTTACTATATTTGTAGAATGTTGAATTGTGGTCACATTGCAATTTTCTCCGTAAGTAGCGTTTTTTGTTCAGTCCCCCCCCCAACTAAATGGATGTACCCCGTTACTTTAAACATAGCCACTGTAAGTGAAGCACAAGTCAACTTGTTAAGCGCTTTGGCTTTGATTGTGCACTACATATCTGTTATTGTTGTCCGTGTTATTTCTGTATCTACTCTTGAAGCATTCTGCCCTGCGTACCTACAATGCTGCTTTGTAATTTTCGGACATTCTACGTGTCAAAGCAGTCGCTTAAAAACCAATTTTATCGCTTTTTATTGCAACATAAAAAGAACATACTTTATATAATTAAGATGTTTGATAATTGATAGTTAGTGTTCCAACTCATGCGCAAGCCTATAGCAAAAGAACTAAAGAACTCCTTAATTAGATCGAATTAGATGGAACATTATCATATCAGTCCAAGGATTGTTAATCTTTCATGTTTGTGTACTGAGAAGTGTTTACGAACGTTGCTGAAAAAGTCGTGTTAACATATTACTTACATCAGTAACTGACGTTTGCCGCAGACAGTTATTTTTGGGCGAAAAAATATCGCGTGTATCATTAGATACTTTTTAGTGTTAAATAGTTAAGGCAATAAGGCATGTGCGTGCATTGCACCCTGAATATAGGTCTAACAATTAACAATGTAATTTAATCTAATTGAACAAACATTTGTAAATGTTGATTTGATGTGAAATTTTGGTGATGGTAAAGTTTTGCCATACTAATTGCTAACTTATTACCCACCTGTGATATTATTTTACCTGCTTTTACCTATTAGAATTCGTCGTGTACCATGTGAGTCGTATACAAATGCATACACACCCACTTTCATACATTTATTTGAGTTGTCTGTCCGCAATGACTAGTAGAGTCGTTGAAACAATTTGTTTGATTTTCAAGTTTACTACGATCCAGTTAAGACTGGATTATGTTACTTGAAATTGTACATTATGACTAGTATAACTAAACGTTTGTAAAATAGTACTTTCGGAGCAGCTTATATGAATAAGAATTTTTGGGTAAATTGTTAACTAATAACTATATTCTATACGTCTCCTCAAGGTGCTCGCAAATCTAAATGCCAGTAATGCGATTATTTATGTAAGAATTAATTGAACGTCTGCTACCCTGTAAATATAATAGTGATGGCTATTGATTAGTGATTATTATCACGTTCAAGTATACATATAAGTAGCTTCGTTGTATTTATTTATTCGCGCTAATCTCACACTGTTTGTTGGCAAAATCTCCTACCACGCTGCCCTCACATTATTAACAGCTATAAAACATTTCAATAATGTTAACTATAATTCGAGTTGATAAGTTGATATGGTACTCTAACCTAGTGATGAAGTTATCCATGAATGAATTTCACTAATTTTGTAATTTGACATTGCAAAATCAATAATTATGAGCAATTTCATATGTTTATTAGAATCTTATAGTAATAATCTCATTGTTCGATGTCCGCGTGAATATCTACACAAATAAAAATATCCTAGAAAGAAGAACGTTTGTCCGAAATTTCTTTTCATTGTTTCATGAACTTTACACGTCGAAAACATAACTGTCATAGTTTTTCGATTAATTTTCAAACTAATATTTCTACTTTAATTTCTATGATGAAGTGCGTTCGAGTTTCGAGTAGTGTTTCATGAATAATTATTTAACTGGGCATAGGATGCTAAATTGAGCGTTCAGTCTCCAAATATTGTTAAGGTATGCATAATATTATTAATTAGGTGAAAACTGTATTGTTTTAAGTAACTTTAACTTTCCTTTATTTGCAGTACGAGAATACATAGTACATTGTCTTAGCCTCTTTTAACAGTTACAAGAAACAGTTTTCATTGTTCACGTGACATGGCATCTATTACGTTATTTAATTACTCGTACAGCCTTAATTCCTACTCAAATGATAACAGTAAACCAATAGCTTTCAATCGAATACAAAGAGAAAGTTTGTTTCAGGTACCATTACATAGTAGTAATTGAAAAAGTAATAAACGTTTTAGTAAGAAGAAACTATTTTTGAGTGTTTCCGAATTATTTTTTGTAGCAATTATTTAGTCATGAGGCCGATAACATGAATTTAGCCCGAGTAATCCGATATTAATAATATTTATGTAAGAACTTTTAGAATCTTTAATACTTTTAAGAATCATCTATAACATTACATTATTCTGAAGTACAATATAGTATAGGGAATAGAGTTAGCTGGACGTGACTTGAACAGCATTTTTTTTACATGTACGTATTCACTCACAACAGGGCACCCACAACACGGCTCACACAATAATAATATTAATATGGGCTGATGAGAACGTAGAAACACAAGCTAACAGCTAAACTACACCTAATAACTACCAATAATTACTACCATTTCTCTTGCTAAACTGCACAAACAAAAAGCACTAAAAAGTATCTCTCTTGTAATTGTGAAACTGCCGTATAATGAGTTGAACTGGAATTAAATTCACATTATTGCCTAAAATTAATACTAAAAGTAAATAAATCATTGGCTTTATGTACACAAGAATAATATCATTGGGTAAAATAATAATTAATGATGGCATGAAATGAAGGGTGACCTGACCGATGACCTTTTGTCCATCGTGCTGCTGCTGCATGCATCTTTGTGTACTGTCTCACATGAAGCCATTTAATTACTACTAATTCTTCCTACATTAATATGCATGTATTATATAACAAATGTCACAAATTGTATTGATAATGTGAGATTGCATTGATTTGTGATGTCTGGGCGAGAAATTGAAAAGCTCCATGGAATTATTGCAAGGTCTTAGTCTTGGCTTACTAAACAACACTCATTTCATTACTAAATGCTTGTGGACAGGTGAGTCGGTAGTGTATCGTCGAGTCGCTCTCATTCATGTCACATCATTAAAAATTGTCTCTTAATCAACTACTGTCTACCATGTTCTAAATGATCATATATGTATACCTTTAGCTTACAGACTATCTCACTTATAATATACTTATGATATAATATACTGTATACATATACCGCCTACATGGACGTATGCGGATATAATTGGCTGACTTTACCTAAAACTGTATAAATTTTCGCACTTAATGAAATTCACATAATAGGACACGATGTATCCTATCCACCTGTACAATACAATATCTCTATTATTACATAATCTCTATACCTAAAAGTACAAACAATATAACAAATAATAAGAGTATGTACATATACTTTTACATACAATTACAATTGGGCAGCACATTAAGCAAGTCAATTTACAACTTTACTATATATAATATAGACATAACAACAATACATCGATTTTTTACTCCTAATAAATAATATATTTGCATTAACAGTTAGCTATATGATGTGATATCAATTAAATATTATTCTAGTAACCGTAATCTTCAGAGAGATTTACATACAATAGCCCCTTAACTACTATCTATTACACAAACACTGTTTCTCTCGCGGTACACAACACAACTGTCACCGCATCACAATAATTCTCTCTGCACTCTGCACTGCACACAAAAACTGTCATGTACAAATCACGCTAAACTTTTAAGCATTTTACTAGTATTAAAAAGGAGATACTCTTACGGATAAGCTTAATTATTTTATTCATACAGTTACAGGCTTTCATTCAGTTTGTACAGTACACGATGGATATAATATTTACTTTGTTACCTATACAGATTTACATTTACATAATGATGAGAGAAGCACTGTATAACACGAGAGAAACAAAAAGCCACAACAATCAGTGTACATACATTGAAAAAAGAAATTGCTAACAATTCAATAATGATTTGATTTTGTGTTTTTTTTGTCTCATCGTCATTTTGTGCTCTCTTTTTGTTGAGTATTTGTATGTCGGTCTGATTTGGTGTGGCGTGGCTCACCCTTGTCTTACTACTAGATTAAAAATAATTGAGTCTGTACATAAGTTATGCATATATTGGCATTACAATTTACATACTAAAAACATGTTGAGCTTGAAGTTTAACAAAAATTACCGTAACAGTAAGTATATAGGCACTAAAAATTCTATTTTCTAGGAAGACAAATGCAAATTGATTTTGTAGATTATCTGGCAACATATTTACATTGGATTTTTTACTTGGCATTTCTAGTAGACGCAGATATTATTTCACTAGTACAATTACTACAATTATAAGATCATAAATTCATTTCTGCACCTTTCCCACCTGTAGCCTACTTTGTAAATAGATATTCATTAAACTGAAGTGCGACATAATAATGTAGTGTGAGTGAACCAACTTCTAAAGCCAAAATCGATTCAAATGCATAGCGGGAAAAGTACACAATAGAAAAGTTCAGTAGAGATTCCTTTGTTCTTAGAGTGAGAACATTGCATGTCTAAAAGTAGCTCTTATCTAAATCAAAATGTATTTACACGGAAATCCGGAAACTGATAGATAATTATTAAAAAAGTTTCTTACTTTTCGTCGTCAGAAGCTCGATATACGACAATCAATCATAACTGTCTTATTTGCTATTATGTAGTATTTCTTGAGATAGCAAATTACAAAAATTATTATGTATAAAAATTAAAGACTGGAAATCGAATTGAATCGTGTTCATGTTCATCGCTATTATTACGACATGAATTACACTTCCAGGGTATTATAGAATTTCATTCAACTTTCAACAAATACTACAAGCTCATAATTCAGAGATATTTGGAATGTGTTCATGGGATCACAGAAAATTCAAAAAATTCAATAAAATATCTGCAGTTGTCTAATATCATGCTTTCATTAATCTTGCCACATTTAAAAGATGTGACAATAATACAATACTAAAAATCCTACAAAAAGACACGCACTGCGAAGATTTCTTCCTTCAGTTTATTAGTATTACTGATGCTAAAAGTACTTACAAATTATATCTAATAATATATTTTTCTAATTGCTACTCTACAGTCTATTTTATACAAAATACGACTTTCTACAATCGAGAAGATGCACAAAATGTTAATGGATATGTGGATGATCTTGGGCTGAGACTTATTGCATAGCGTACGACCACACAGGCAATAATAATAATTATAGTGAGGACAAGTTTTCGATTAATTATAGATGCTGCATTTTATATATTAATTGTTTCCTCGACTTGTGATGGTGGTACGCTTTGTTTCGTCCTCGTATAACTAAACGTCTTAAAATTACCTTTTCTGAATAACTTAGCGTCACATTGAGATAATAGACTAAACTTTAATCTAAATGAAGAGTATATAATAAGAGTATGTATCTTAACATTTATTTAATAGGTCATAGAAATTATAATACTATTGTTAGATGCATTTTCAGCTCCACAATTACAAATGATACAAAAATTGGCACAATTGGCTCTGTATGTTGTCCCACACACTAGCATGCAAATCTAAACTACCTATTTACTTTTATAAATTCTTCATGACACAATGCAATCGAATCCCACTGAATTAAATACTATATAAGGATATACGTAATTGCATATGCACGAGGAGACTATTGGAGAGACAGTAAAATACACATTGAATTAAAATATACTTACAATGAGGATTTACAGACTACTACACTGCGTCCTACAATATGTACAATATTTTTGATTGTTGCTTGTGACGATTCACTACTACCTTATCAAATAATACGAATAATTACATGAAACGGGGAAAACGAGATGAAGCACACATTCAGCTGGCAATTCGTAAGTCAACTAAATACATTCTTGAGAGAGGGAGAGATGGTTTATGTTGTAATTGTTGTGACGAATTCGTTGCTATTATAAAAGTTGGATCCGTTGAGACTTGATTTTAAACTGGACGATGGTAAATATCATAATGTTCATGATGAGATGTGACGTGGTCGGGTTCTGGATTGGTCCATGGTCCAGCCACGGGGTTAACCTTCATTTTTTGGCTTGTACTTTTATATAATATCGTTGTAAAGAGATGACTGCAAGTCCCAACGTTCTTCTTTTCTTCAAATGTATTTTAATTATTGCGTTGTTCGTTTTGTGACTTGGAGACTAATCAGAGAGACTTATTATGTTTGATGCAGATCGAGAAACTCGGCTAAGGTGACATCGTACGCATCCTCGTTCTCCGACGGTTTCAGCTCTAACAGGAAACTATCCTCGTGGCAGTAATGTTTCAGCATCTCGTCATCAATTTTAGCGACAATCCTGCAAGAAGACAAAACGACCCCAATAAACACAAAATTCAGGTAGGCCAATTGTTTTCCTTGTCGGTAATCGTAGAAGCGATTCAAAAAATACTAAGCATACTTAATTTAAGTTAAATTGAGTTTTAAATACGTGAGATGCATTATTGCAGTTTAAATATTGCATTTTCTTCACATACGCGGTACACGTTGAATATTATAGTCAGATGCGAACTTGACGTCAAAAGGTGCGAGATGCTACTCTTGTTCTGTGCACAGAGTAGTAATAGGCACCGTGTAAATCAATTAAGCCAAGAGTTTGCATATAATTTAGATCAATGACCTAAGAAAATATGTGGTTGCCACCACTTACTACTACTTCTCTGTTCTGCTCTAAATGGCCGAACAAAGAAGAGACATGCGAAATTCTCATGCACACTTTGCATACATATTATGCATTGGGATTTCTGATCTCTGACGCTTCATCTTCTTCCATTGCCCCCACTAACTACTGCCACCACCCTGATCGTACTACAGGTAATAAGTACTACTACAGTATGTGTACTACTTATATATTGCACTCTTTAATACACACATCATTAGTAGTGCATTTGTCAGTGAGAATCAGGTGAATACAAACTACATAACGTTCGTACACAAAACATAGAGAGAAGGGATGATCAAAATTGCTAACTACTTCTTAGAGATTAGCAAAGAATTTAAAATGCAACCTGTGACGATTATTATGTGGAAATTATCATAATCCACCGTAGACTTTTCTACAGCAACAGAAGAGCAGCAACCTAATTGTAATAACTTTATCAAGGATTTGTTGTAATCCTCTTACATGTGTGCATACCAAAGAGAGAGATTGTTATAGATCATTAATATTGCAATAGCATATATTTAGCAGCCGTAGTATAAAATCACAATATCCCCACCCTTGAAATTTTTGCCCTTTAAAGATTATTGCCTATAGGAATTTTCACGTCCATCCATAGACATCTATCTAATATAAGGCGTCCATCTTAAAACTATACATACGGAGCGGACTACAAGAACCACTTATTAAACAGATGCAATTGTAACAGTATATAAAATATATGCTAAGACAGCTTTATGAAAGACGACAGCAACATCATTTAATAACTGATTGCTTTCTCACTGATTGTTCAATCAAATGCAAATGGGGCTCGTTCATTTTTCTAATTTCCCTGCAACTTAATTTAAAAGCTATGCATTACTATTCTCTGTGTGTAATACGTGTACAAGCAGATGAAGCTCTTATTGTTAAATAGTTGGCAGAGAGCGAACTGCACTGCACTCAATCAAAAAACGGTGCTGTTGTGCACAGAATGGAAATGTACCTTATTAAGTATTCTAATTGAATATGAATTTTATAAATGAATAGAAAATTACGCAAGTTGCATGTGCGTTCCTTTATATATTGCTGCTGCTCTTCGTCACTTCTCCCATTAAATACGTGTAATACAGATCTGACGTACTTTTTATGAATAATTTCTTGCAGAGGGCTAATAACTGATTGATACTTTCTTACTGGCAATAATAATAGCAGTAAGGTACCTTTATGCACGTACACATGTAAGTACATAGTAATAAGCTGTGTTCTGTATAATATTATGTCTCCTTCATTTATGCTGTTGCAGAGAGGGGAAACAAATAAACCTCTAATTACTCATATAATCGAGAGAATAACAAATATGCATTGTGCGTGTTCGGACCGCGCAACATATGCAAATCGAGCAGACAAGACGGTCAGTGCAGACAAAACAAGATTAAGTGAAACTCCTACTGTCCAGTGACTAATAGCGATCCACCCACAATTTAATGATTTTCCCTCAAGAATTAATTACAGCACAGCCAATCTTAAAAGTCAAAACGCAACTGATGTGGGCAATGCAAGAAGCTGTACACATTGCATTCTGTGTTTTCTCTATCATTCATCTGACAATTGTGATAGAGCGAAACCGACGTGCAGACCAAGAAAGGACTATCTCGTTGCTTACATTCACGCACATGGTACACATGGTTGGTAAGGGTTCGAAGAATCTGATCCTTTTACTGTAAAAGTATTAAGGTGTGTAGCTACTGTTTCTTGCTGCGTCTTTTGGTATATGAATAAACACATGCATTTGAATTTTTGCATGTTTTCGCAATGTGTTTGCGTGCAATTAATATATATATTCGCAAAAATATTAATATTCAGTTCAAATATTATTGGCAATAAGAATCGAATCGATACTGTTACTAATTGATTGACAGACAGCATCACGAGATGTATAAATTTAATAATTCTAGACACTCACCCTTTGGAATTCCTTCTAAAGAGATTCTTGACGGAACCCATGGAAATCTTGTACTTTTCTTCTAACTGCGCATTCCAGCCAAGAAAACATGAAATGAACACAATTCGCATTATCAATAAATATTCGCAATAAAATTTCCGTTCTTTATACGCATGCGCTAGTGGTGAATTAATATTGTTTTACTAATTGATTGATTGTGACTAGACTTACGGCGGATAAGAGTCCGAGTGTGGTCGGCGGGACGAGATGCAATGGCGTGAAGGCTTCTTCGGGCTCCTGTCTGACGAACAACATGAGCCGCTCGGAAGCAGGAGGCATTAGTCGCATTCTCTTAATGGAGGGAGAATTGAAGACGCTGTCGTTGGACACACCATTTGGCTCCAGAACCCCCACGACCACTCCGCCGTCCTTCTTCTCGCTACACAATCAAACATAACAATAGGAAAATGATCATAAATCATCGTTGTGCATGACAATCTCATCACTCGCCGTCCAATCCCATCCTTCTCTCTCTCTCTCTCCTCATCCCCACAGACGAATACAAAACAACTCTACACTAACTCACAGCACAATCGATTCAATATTAAGTCTTGTGTCTCATATTTCTCAAGTACAAACATCTTAAGCATTGGTAGGACGACTATAATCATGCGTCACACTCTCTCAGACTACATAAAGTAAAGTTCGCATCTGTTTGGCCGCTTCAGCCATTTCTGTCCTGCCTGTGTACTAATTCCATTAGTACAGACTAGATTACATTATTGCCACATCCTCTCTCCGTATCTCTCTATTCCTTCATTGTTGTCCGTTGGTTCTCATTTAGACGCCAATCAAATGCACCGTATCTCCCTATGTGGCTGGCCTGTGAAGATGTGACTACTTCGCACCCTTAAATTGTCTTAGAAGACAACGTGCCACCCTAATCTCACTTTGTGAGTCGAGACTTTCACATTAAAGTGTCTAATATCTTGGAAATTGTTCAGTAAGTACACATCGTGGCTATATTATCGTTTGAATGTTGACATCTTAATTAATCTTGGAAATACTGTTGTTGTTGTTGCATCGCAGACATGGGAGACGCGTTAGGCATTTGAAATCCAATTCGACAAGTCTATTAATTGCTTTTCTCAACTGATAAGAGCAGTTCTCCCCAGGTGGCTTTTGACATGGCCTGCCTTCTACTGCCAACTTATCCAAATATCTCATATTGCGATTATATTATTTCAGTTTGGGTTTTAGGTATATAGTAGTCATAAATGTAATATTCTTCTAGATATGCCATTTTGTATCCAGGGACTGACTGACTTGTATAACACCAGACTAGACTTGACAATCTACTACTACTTGAAAACTTGCCACGAGTCAATTAAAACAAGGGGATCTCATCTACCATGTACATGTTTTTGTGTGTACACGAGGCGGCATATTTAATTCCTCGAATGGTATTTATTTTGTTAAAAAAACGTGTATGCTTCTTGTGAAGAAAAAAATTTTGTAAGATATCTTCATAAATAAAGGTAGCATTTCGCTTGGGTTGCTAAAACAATTAAATGTTAATTGCTTTAAATCGACGAACGCATGTATTGAGTACGTTTAGAGGTAATTGCATTGCGGTGGTGCTGGAGTCGAGCGAGAGAAGGATGAAAAAAGTAATATCTCTTGGTCTCTTGACAGTTTTAACCGTTGCGGTGTGCCAGGCCAAACTCTCTGTCGGATGGTAGAGATGTGATAATACAGTAAGTGAAAATGTCAATGCCGTGTACGGAGAGAACTATCAAAATAAATGCGCCCACCAATATTAAAATACATTCTTTTCGCTATAACTCACAGTGAACTATTGCACTGTTTCGTTTCTATAAAATATAGGTGCAAATAATTGCAAATTATATGGAAAGCATATAAAGTGACAGTGTGAAGTCAAGAACGGAAACGACAGAGAGAATGAAGAGGCACGAATAAAAAAAAGGATTGGGTGGTTGGTGGGCGACGACGCTGACAAGTGACAGAAACAGAGTAAGGGCTATAGGTCTTACTTGATGACAGTGACGGGCATCGCAGAAGAAGAATTTGAAGAATTGTGTGTTGGAGAAGAAGAAGATGACGGGTGACATCCGTTGGAGCGTGAATATGGAGGAGACTCGGGTGGGAATGTATTGTGGAACTTGAGGACGGCCGGAGGATTGTGATGCGGACTCGGGTGATGGTTATTATTATGATTTTGGTTGTTGTGGTGGTGGCTGGAGGAATTATTACTGCTATGATTGTTGTTGTTGTTGTTATTGTTGTTGTGGTGAGGAAGTGACAAGGAGGCGGGGGTGGGAGTGTTGGATCCGTTGCTGGCCGAGCCACAACTTTGTGGAGAGGACTCAGAGCCACCCAACACGGACACTGACTGTGTCACATTGTTCGAACTTGAGTTGTGCAGCTCCGGTGCTCTAAAATCAGTCAGTCAGTTCCCAATTGCTAATTGTATTCTACTTTTTCAATTCCATGTATTGTAAGTATATGCTCAAACAAATCATTATAATTCTACTTGTAACTCAAAAAAAATTATTTTAGATGGAAAAAATATCAATTGAATCGGAAAACCTGTCCCGAAATACGTTAAAATTAAATGAATATAGCTTTTAATAGGAGATTTGTTAGAAAGGTGCCGCTATATGCCATGCAATGCATTTATTTCACTCAAATTCAGTCTTTACTCATCCAGTCACTATTTAAATAGTAGTACGCTGTAACCTACTTGCGTCACTCTTTGTTGTATTATGTTAGAGAGAGTCCTATGTCTACCATCACTAAATGGTACTTACTCCGATTTCTGATTCAATTAAAAATACCATAAGTGTACATAACTAATAGACCATGTCTGCACTAACGGTTGTGTGTCTTGCATTTTAGACGCGCTCGCTGTGTTTCTCTGCTGCTCGCTGCTGCTAAATTGTACTTTGACCTTTTTGGCGAACGACTTTTTTGTGAGATTCGTGAGAACGCTTGAAATAAAATGTAATATGCAGTGCACGTACTACGGTGTGTCCTACACACGCTGTCAGGTAAAAAAGAAATAGCCTATCCTTCCATTAAATCTTTCATTGCATTCAGATTATAATACATTATTGTGTGGGCTAGCCTTATCGTAGTAGTACGTTGTAAGTTGTAACTTGAATAATACGTAATATGCAAGAGTAATAATGAAGTTTTCGCATCCATGGAAAAAATGTACCTACTACACAGTCAACAGCGGATCAAATGTCAGTTGGCAAAAGAAATCATAGAGCACATTTATCTATCACTGCTAGCATTTTGGGTACAGAGCGTACTTTGGCTATTTATCATGTCGTCCTTCCTGTTGTGTGTCATGCACCAGTCTCTACCATATATCATTGCTCTGCTCTGTACAATAATTTAAAACAGTGCTTCACCTCCATTAAAGTTCATATGGTAGTATGTAGGATTCTAAAAAGTACGCCAATGAATTTCTGCAAATATTGTGCAGTAATTTTATAATTATTATGAAACTACAATCGTACTACAACCTTAAAAGAAGACATTTCCGTTACAATCGCTTGCTAATTGCAATAAAGTGGACAAGGAGGGAGAATGCTTCCCCAAATGCCTGACTCTTTCATCCACGTTTGTAGCAGTACATGGCAATGCTGACTGACGCTAAATGTAACAATTTAATGACCACCACTTTGTCCGTATTATTGCGCTAGGTGCTCTCTCACAGCTATAGCTAATGACTCTATATGCTACATTACACGTTGCACACTCACTCACAGTCATAAGTCAGATGTTAAATCATGGCATTATTTATTTACTGTTGTTCTTGTGTGTTGTTTCTCTGTTCTTCTTTTTCCTCGCTTCACTAGATAATTTAACCCTACTAAATACATCTCTCTCTCTCTCTCTGTTTCGCTCTTTATGTACAAGAAAACTTACGCATGACTTTCATCACGTTCACGTGCCTCCTTCAATTCTAAGTCCAATCTTTTGTCTTGTACAGTAGTAGTACGTCTTGTTGTCCGTGTTCATTTGTGTCCGCAATATGTTTTTTGGCAACAGTTATAAGAAATAATAAAGCGAACGATGGAGCGTGTACAGTAAAGTTGAAGATGTAATAAGTACTTATAAGGTAACGGTAATATCCACCAGAGAGTTGTAAAAAGAGAATTCAAGCGTTGCATTCAGTATTGCATTGCACTGCAACCAACTCAAAAAAATGGAAATCTAGTATAGACAGGGACTGGCTACTAACGAGCTAAAATTAATTCTAGTATTTCTAGTAAATTAGACCACAAATAATAATTGTGAGCAAATTAATGGAACAAATAAGTTCTAATAGGTTTTCAATGTAATACAGATAGTGGCGAAAAAGATATATACTTTTATAAAAGAAAGAGACAGGGCAAAGAAGAAATATTATTAATTATTATTATTATTGTAATGATTACACGTTCAAGAAGGAGAAGAACTGTGATTACAGTTTAACTAGTGTAGTATATGGAAGTAAAAATGATTTGTTGCTCACAGGAGAGATGAGATGGGAGAGAGAAAGTGATTTGAATTCGAGTGAGAGATTTGATTTGACTTTGTCTTTTTTTTTGCACTGATTGTGAGACTGTGTACAACAAAAGGGCAGGATAGGCAGCTAGGCAGGCAGTGTGTGCTTTTTATTGCTTTTGGTATTTTTTGTGCCGTGTGCTGGTCATTCAGTACGTTCAATCTCAAAATGACATAATTTCATTCTTCTCTCTCGGTTTCCATCAACGTATTCATGAATTTGACTTTTTGGTATTTTTGGGCAGTAGTAGTGGTAGTGGTTGGTAGTGGTTGGTAGTAGTAGTAGTAGGATTTGGTAGTAGTGGTAAGAAGAGATTCAATTCAATCGTATCTGTCTGTTCTGTTCTGTGCATTTTAGCAGGAAGGCAAGGTAGAGGCAACGCAAAACGAAAGCTCATCCCTCAATTCCCCACATCCGCTCTGATCGTCCGTCATGTCATTGATAGGTGGGGAAATAACTGCAAAACGCATATATTGTAGTATCCGATATTTTTGAATAGAAAAGTCAAAGTCTCTCGTCTCTCTTTCTTTCTTTTCTTTTTTTAAACATCTCTATACAAGATTCATAATCACTGATTCATCTCTTCATTGACTTTCTTTCCTCTTTTTCTCAGGTCAGGGTCATGTGTTTGCTTTCTCTCCCATGCAATGCAATGCAAAAGCCGATTTTCTCTTTTTAGCTCTTTTCTCATTATTATTATTATTACATGTAAAAAGGTTGATTCGACTCATTTTTTTAAAATGGAACGATTAAATTCAAATTTTAATTTCACAGGGACGAGTGAGCTGAATTTCAGCTCTTTTTTTAAATACTCAACTGATTTTGATGGAGTTATTAATTTTTAAATTGATTTTAAATGAAATCTGAGGGTGCACATAGTAAAATAATGTGTTCGGGGGACTGTTATTGTGACTAGAATATTGTGTGAGCAACTCCTCAGAGACCCGTTGGTGTGTGGTGGTGGTGAGTTGAGTTGAATTGAACGTTACGGGTTTTTTAGTACTTTTAGTACACATTTAATGATTATAAAGTTAGAAAAGGAGCTGTCCTCCAATGCACAGGCAGATCAGATAAGTACGTACTTAATCTCAACTCAATCACATCACATATCAAAAGCAACAGAACAGCTAATCTGCTCAGTTAAGCATGAGTCTCACTCAACCCTCAGCCAAAAAAGACAGAAAGAAACTCAAGAAGCTAACAACGACTAGTAAAAATACTATTAAGTACTACTTACTACGACTACTAATATTAATAATAAAAGTACGAAGAGAAAACAAATTAACTACAAAACAATCGTTTAAACGTACAGTCTAAGGAAGAAAATTAATCCTTAATATATGAGTTTTTCACGTAACTTACTTTTTTAAGTAAAAGAAATTATTATTTAATTCAATTTGTTGTTTCATACACAAAGAATAGAACGTCATTACAATCACGTTATGTGAAATACTCATAAGTTGTCAACAGGACAGGATAGGATAGGTCAAGAATGAATAATCCTTTTTGTAATTGCAGTCATAACTTCATAATAATTACGCGTAGCTTTTCTGTACGTCTGTAAGTTGCCTTTAGCCATACAATAGCATTTAATGTCTATAAGACAGCAGACATGATATCATTTCTGTATTTTATGCACGTTATGACTGCGATTCAATAAGGAAAATCGCCTAACATCGAAAAGGCGCTTACAGCTGTCTCTCTGTGTAAAGAGTACATAATCTAATGTTTCAATATTTCAATGTGTGGATAGAAATCTTACCCGGAATGCTCCGATCCTTCTGAATTCGTGTTGTAGAAGCCCAGCTCGAGGGAAGTCAACTGAAAAGTACACGGAAAAGAAACGGTCGTAAGTAAGCATCATGAAATACAGATGAGTCATGTATTCAGTGCCATGTGCACCCACTCATCTATTATTATTATTAGTGCTACACTATTCTTATTATTACTAATTAGTAGCGATTCTGTTGCTCTGCCCCATTCTTCACCTGCTTCACGAACTTTTCACTCAATTGTCTAAAACTCGACTCATACATACGAGTACGGAGTTATGATCTTAGGTAATATTTATATTCTATCTACAGTCGGAATTATTTTCTCTCCTTGATTACTGACAGTGCGTAAAAAGGAACAGAATAAGGTGCGAGCCTCTGTAGTACAGTAGGTTTTGCCAAAACTGTTTTAATGAGTCTCATACTGAAATCGATGATATGGACTGCAGACTATGAAGAAACTGGATCCTGCTGCTGGCCTGCTCTGGTGCATCAAATGCGTACATTGCATTTTTCCATATGCGTAAACACAATGCACGGAGCTACACAATGAAAATGGAAGTGGTGCTGTGATTCGAGTGAACTCTGTGTGAAGGTTCTATAGGTAAATTGTTGTGCGGAGCCCAGCGACCGATTAATTATCACCCGCTTCTTTTTCTCTTCTCTCTTTAAAAAAAGCTTCATTCTTATCTGCTCTGTGTTTAATGAGTGCTGCTGCTGCTGTTGCTGCTGCTGCTGCCGATGAGATATACAATCTCGCTTAATTTCCCAGTCGAGACTAAATACTACAGATGAAATGAGATGAAGATGTGCCAGACAACTTGTTAGCCTTATAAGAGGTTAGTAGTGTACTCTGGCAATAATTTTGCTATATATACTGTTTAATTTATCAAGTGTATGAATTTCTTTTATTGCTGAGAATGTTTGCTGTATAGCAATTGTTAAAAATATTATGTTCTTTGGTAATAAAAGTATCTATGGAAAAAGTGGTGTGTGGAGACGAATCCGAGATGAGAAAAGATTCGTCAGATTGATTAGAACAGAAATGAGACAAGCTATTACTAAGGAAGTCAAAGTCAGCATCCGACATTTCGTCTTTCTTACTGCTGCTCGTATAGTCAGTCACTCACTTGATCGTACACTGCGACTACCTCCTCTCTACCACACATCACGTAGTGGTGTACATTAATAATAATAATAATATTACGTGGCCAGATAAGAATAGACGTACGTACGTAGTACGTACCTTTCTAACCAACGACCATGAAATCAGATTCATCAACAGAGTTACTCTCTCACACATAATCATTGGCTTGATTCGAATGCATTTTACGCTACCTTAATAATAAAGACTCGAGACGAGAGCGTGTGCATTCTACTATTCTATATTGCATTCTCGTTTAATTCTTCCTTGGAAAATTCTCTCATTTCTATTCCATGCTGGTAGTACTGCTCTCTCTCTCTCTCGTGTGTTCCTCCTCCCTCTGCCTCTCCGTCATGTAGTAATCAAATGAATTTCTCACATTCGCTCTCAATTGCACACATACAGCTTAACCACCGAACCATTACAATTATTTCTTCTCCTACTGCCTGTCCGTGTTTGTGTGTGTACAGAAAAATGCCAGAGAGACATTTGTCAAGAAGCTATACTCTCTTTCTCTATGTGACTGACTGTTGTGGTATGTGAGCATGCACACAATTTGTGTGCTGTGCGTCTATGTATCTACCTGGGACATTTATTAGTAGCAATAGTCGGAAGAGTCGGAAAAAATTCCATTAGAAGAAAGAGAGAGAATGGAACGATGAATAATTAATGGTAGATTAAATGACGTAATGATAGCCGTTTCCCAATTTCACGACTAATCTCCATAGAAATCACATCAAATCAATTGAGTCGGACAGGCTAATCAATAGTAGCCACATAACATCTGGCTTGGTCATCTACTGGCTTCGCCACTCTCTCTCTCTCTCTCTCTGTCTCTCTGTACATAATATTGTATGTATATGCACTTGAATTTATTCACACACACACACACATCCAATTCACGTCAACTTCTCTGCTCAACTCACCTGCTGTCTTGTTCACTTCTTTCCTCTCTTTATCTTGTCTCCCATTACATTTTGCGACAATAACAATATTTCAAAGTTTTTGTCCACTCGCTCTGCTCAATGAATGAATGAGAGAATGTAATATCTCTGAATGCATGAATTGCTCGACTTGGTATGTGAACCGTTGTTGTTGCCCTATGCAAAAAAAACAGCTTTTTTCGTATGCGATCTGTATTCCACCTAATCTGTATCTGTTCTTCGAGGAATACGAGACATCAGAAACAGAAAGATAGACTCTGCTCTCAAGTTGACTGATAAGAAACAAAGATACATCTGATTATGCAAATTCAACGTATAAATGTTCATCGTTGTTATGCATGTGTCTATAGATTAGCTACTATTTGTATGCAACGTATTATTCCAGCAACACAGTGCAGATATACTTTTTTTACAATCACACACAACAACAGTGCAACGCGTACATGTACTTTTTGACAGCTAAATTAAGTGCATTTTATGTATCGCATCGTATCTGTGTATTTTCTTGTGGGAACCCGATGATGCATTGAGACGCGAAATATATTTTTTACATTTAAAAAGTACACCTTATGACTTTGTTCCTGGAGAGGTGGACGGTCAATTCTCTGCTTGGTGCACACTTGTCACAGGTCTCAAGAGGGAAACTTAATTAATGTTTACAGGTTACCCAATTATTATAGAACTCCATCTTAAGTTTCTATATGATTGATAATGAATGTTTGCTGCTTTTGTAAGTGTTTGCAAACACTCGATCAAGGAGCAAAGATATTTCTACGTGTCACTCTCCCTATCTCTCAAGTATAGAGTACGTTTTCAGTGTGTGAATCAAATTACTGACAATGAAAAAATGAGACACTTCTTGTGGTCGTACATACATAAAAATCCAAGTCTGCAGCTGCAGTTACTTTTACTAACAAATAGCAATGGACTCATTTTCTCATAATTAATTTATAATAGTACGTATAAGGAAAGTGATAGTGAATACGTTTGATGGTGGTGGTCGAGGAACCCACTAATCGCAAAATGTGATTCCTATACTGTACACGGGGTATAGAAACTTTGGTTCGATAATAATACTACACACAATGAGATAAATTACAATTTTGTGTAAATGCGACTGGCTGGCTGTCATTACATGACTTGATTGACGAATGAGTTTAATTGGCTTTACATGAACAAATGGAGAATGCAGGAGCTGCGCAGAGACGAAAAGTAGCTACTCGTGCTGATAATTCTTCACAACACAACTACATAGAAAGAAGTGTGTTGGAATGGTGATAGAAAAAATGTATTAAAAATGCAATAAGTTGTTGGGTACCTTATCGAGGTCTTCGGCGGGCGTGAAGAGCACAGGTGGTTTGTTGAGGTCACACATGGAGTAGAATTCGGATCGGTCACATTGAGAATGATACATTTCATCGAGCTTCTTGCGTCCGGTGGCAGTCAGTTTCCGTTTGGCCGCTCGTCTTTCCTCGTCTCGAGTTTTTCTCTCAGCACCCTTCAATTTATTCAAAAAGGGTTTATGCTTTAAACACACATGCTACTAACTCACCCGGTAGTTTTCCTTAAGTTAACAAAATATTGGTACACATACGTAAATTTTACGACTTTATACTGCTACACCCTATTGTATAGTTACACATTAAATTACATTACTCGCGCCGTGTACTACTCCTTATTATTGACTATCTCATCTCTCCGAATTAGATTTTCTCAATTACTTTTCTTTTGCTTTAAGTACACATTATGTGCATTATAAAATTTTTTGTTGTCTGTTTCACGAGAGAGTCTGACAGAGTCCGACATGGTTATTACATTACTGTAGCACCGAAACGACGGAAGTCACAATCATTTTACTTTTATCAGCAGCGTCCTCCGTAAATTAATCATTCATTAATTATCTCATATCTCCTCTGAAAGTACACATTATTACCTCCACACATTTTCCTCCACACAGACACGTGAAGTCTTACTCACCGCTCGCTCGCTCGCTTGATGTCTGATGCAATTTAATTTTATGTTCATTCTGTGTACGGGGCGCATTATGGAACAATTGAAAGTTGAAGAGAGCCACCAGCTCTTTCCTCTAATCTTAAGCACCTTTGGAACTTTGACAGAAATCTGAGAAAGATTAAGATTAGGAGTGCAGATAGACTCTTGACATTTCGTCTCGAAAATATCTAATGGGCCCCTTTATGAAGATTATCACATTCGACAGAATAATATAATAGACATTCCGTCCGTCCGTTCCGTGTACATAGGAGGAATCACTTCTACTACTACTAGAGATAGGCGGGCTCACACAGAGAGAGAGAGAGAGAGAAATAAAACTCGAACTCCATTTCACGCAGCATATCATTTTATTGCGTAGCAATTCGATTAATTCATGACGAGAAACATCATTTCACTCACCACAAACCTCTCTCTCTCTCTCTACGAAATCCACAGCAAAGCGCTTAAACAATAAGGACGCTTCTTTTTCACAAAAGATAAAATATTATCTTCGTTCGTCTTTCTTCGTCTATCATCGCACTACCCCTTTTCTGCCACGTAGTTAGTACGACCGAGAGAGATAGCCACTTGTTCCAAGAAATATCTATATATCCATCATCTTATTAACAATTTATCCCAAACTTTTAAAAAGATCTTTTGTGCTGACGAAGTTCCTACTTTCTGTACCCATGTATACGTGGTTGTAGTAGATTGTAACTATCGTCAGTTTCCACAACCTCTCTGAACTGTAATACTAAAACACAGTGCACCTGTACTCTGTCCTGTCTACTACGTACACGTCTTTTCTGAAGAAAAATAATAGAAACTTGATAATATTATTATATAAATCCTGGGCACAGAGCTCTAGTAATAACAGATAAAGTTGAATGGATGAGCACACCAAAGAGAGATCACGATTCCAGAATAGAAGCTAATTAATAGGGAAGGTTGATGTAGTTGACTGGAAGCAGTGAAGGGTCGCTCAATCTCAATTGTCTACTCTCTGTGAGAGCCATGTCAGAGAGTCATTTCGATAAGGCTCCTCCGTTCTTCTGACATGACGTACACGTAAGTACAACAAATATGTACAGGGCGGCCCTTTGATTCCGATACCCTTCCCAATTGAATTTTTTCATTTCCCAAATCACTGTCATAAAAATAGTACATAAAAATTCCTTATATACTACAACACTATATATTCAACCCTTTTAGCTAAAAATAATTGCTTGCCTTTTGAAAAATCTTTGCGACGACAAAAACTGCATTGCATAAAGAAGTGCATGAACCCAGTACAGAACGTAGCAGCAGCCACCTCAACAAATTACTGTCTTCACAGGTACATGCATATAAATCCCTATGTACAAATTCTATATATACTTAAGAGAATCATAACTACACCCGATCGTCCCCATATTTATCGGGCGATTCTCCTGACAAAGCAGCAAAAAAAACTGCTGTTGAGAGTTGAGACCCTAAGTTCATCTTTGACAGCAGTGCACGAACTGTGTACCTCACAGTGCCTCTCTAGTAGTCCCCAAGTCAAAAAATCATCCATTATACTCACATTATTCCACCGAGAGATAACTATACTCAATTATATTATATTACACAGATGTACATA
>JABASC010001110.1:0-27073 GCA_019776185.1 Plutomurus gul | reverse complement strand
TGGCTTCTATGCATTAGAAAAATGAAAATAAAGAAGAAATTTCGCATGAAATACACAGCAATATTTAATTCGATTAATATATTTCTCTGTATCACTTGTAGTTTTTACATCGTAACATTCGTACACATCGCGTAATTCAACAATGATTATCAATGATCATTTCCCTCAATGTATTTATGTTCTTTCCTCTCATCTTTCAAGTGTCATTTAATAATAATAATAATTACTCAATTGAATACATATAGTAGAATATGTAGTATAGTTCTAGTACAATGTATATATATTTATCATATCATCCTACTTAATAATATATATGTGTATGAATGATAATTGATTACGAATATATTTAGTATGGACTTTGAATTACCGAATGAATGCCTCTCTTCAATCAGTAAGCGTACACACTACCTTTTACTGTGCACACACTAGACAATCTATAATTCAATCTCGCAAAGCAGCACTCTTTTATCAGAAAAGCTTTGTAGTTTAATCCATTCAGAGTCTGATCAGCATCACCGAGTTAGTAGCGCACAAAGCAGTTCAATCATAAGGAACGTTCCTCAGACAAAACGTTTCCGGTCTCTCTCCTCTCCACTTTAACCTATTTTCTAACACTTCCTTTTTTCGGCAACAGCAAAGTGTAGCACAGAACAATAAGATACAGTAGTACAGTACATCTGCACAGAAACTACCACCTACTATTTATAAACCGACTACACTACGCATAAACGTTCTTTCATTGCATTTCTTGTATATTTTTCACCGTCTTCAAGATCAAATCCAAAGAGAATGAGAGGTAACAGTAACGATACACTATATCTACTACTTTATGCACTACATCTAGGCTCTTTCCTTCCTTCCTCTTCCTATCGTAATCCTATTATCATTTCCTTACTAGAACTGGCATGTAGAATAGAATATTTGTAATTATTATAATAATAATACCTTAATTATTAGAATATAATATAATGGATGTATGTATTATAATAAGATGTAGTAATAACATAATCAAACCATAATTAATTATCATAGTATAAGTAGCAATAATGTAATAATAATAATGATAGACCATGCAGTTAAAAATATACACAAATCTGAGAGCTCTATTTTTTGCAGGGTTTTCAAATTTTTCTTACCACTTTTTCCATTGAAACGAATGGAGACTTATAATAATTACAATGATGCTGGATAACGTAAACTTACACTAATACAATATAGCAAATAGGCAGCAATTGATATACCAAAATTATTTAACACTCACTCAGAGTGCACCGCATAGGCGGAGCACTAATTAAACTTAAATTTCACCGACAAAAATGATGACACAGACGTCTCTCTAACTATTCCACCCTTTTGTGGCATGAAACATGACGAGTTTGCTACCATAAAGCAGAACAGTAAAAGAGTGCAGCACTTCTGCATATTAGTAAGTGATGTTTATTTAACTAATAGTGTAGCAGTTTAGCTATAGATTGACATCCCGTAAGTTTTCAATGAACTGATTTGCAGTCCTCATCGTGTATTTTTGGATGCTCTCACACACCAACTTACGTTTACGTACACACTATTATAATAATATTAAGTTAACTAATTAGGTATTTATATTATATGTTACTATATAAATAAACCGTAATACAGCAAATACAGTATCATGAGAATAGGATCAGCAGACAGGTAGCATTCTTGGAAATTGCAAAATTAAAAACTGTATTGATTGATTTGCGTGCGAAAATACATACTGATTTGATTGTCAGACAAGACAAGATAATATGAAACATGACATGAGTTCATTTCAGTTCAGTTGAAGACTAAGCCCTAAACAAAATGGATAATCTTAACTAATCTTATTGTATATTATATAGTACTTAATGAATGAAAACGGAATACATATGTTATTGTGTAAATTATCGGAATATTCATGCTTAAATTATTAATGACAACATTGTGATTCGCGGAAAATTGGCTTGTATGATTTGTTGTTTCCTTATACTAGTAGTAGAAGGTATAAGGAAGAGTCAATTAAGAATTAAGAGTGAGAAGAAGAAACTAATTCACAATTCGCTGAGGAAAGGTATGATTGTGTGCGGATTGACATTGAGTGATAGCTTTCTTCAACGAATATATCTAATACATTTATAATTACAGCTTTCACTATTTTAACTTGTACCTATTTGTATACAGAGGGAAAATTACAGGTAAGTTGTAATTGACAAACGGCAATATCTATTCTAGTATTTACTTATCGGTGTAACTACTAACAATAAATGAAATCTACCCACTGCATACATACTGTATATTGTTTGTTGCGCTCGGCTCGCAGTTCAGTGCATTTCTTTGTAACTACTATCTCTACAGATTGACAATAAAATCATGTTCCTTCGATTGCCGTATATAGGCACGTGCCAGGGTAAACGAATCGGACTCAATTTGATTTTCAGCAAAACAATTTAGTTACAATTACTGTAATTTCTCAATCCAAAGTCTTGTCAAAACGCCAACGTTTAACAATTTCTTCAATGCAGATTTTTATAATTGAGATTGCCCAAAACTGTCAAAGCGGGTTATTTGTGCCGATTCAGATCCCCAGCTACTTGGTTTTATAAATTTGATACAAGTTTTTAATTACCCTGACACGTGTGTGTATACACCCAACTTAGGGATACATGATGACCATATCTTATAATTTTTGTAGTCTAGGTTTGTATAACATGATTTGTCTGAATGAAAATTGTTGGTTGGTTTTGGTTTGGTTGGCACAAGACAGAACACTCCACGACTAACATCCACTCACGACACTATAATATGATACATACGGCAATACAATACATTATAGGTAGGTACTGGTATACAATTATATATTTAGGTACTTAGCCTTATCTAAAAGACGCTAATTGTAGCACTACAAACACATTACCTTCTATTGCAGTTATTCATGTAGTACTGTAGGTATCTTCCAAACTACTAAGTAATAGTAATTGTAAATAGTAAAGTACTATCTGTATAGTTAACCAGCTAGATAACTGTCTACAGTCTGCACTGTATTCATCAGATAAACATTTCCATGTAGTGCACACTGGATTCATTGTCAGCTTGCCATGTACATTCAAATACAGACTACCTACTAAACAGCGACATATATATTAATTAATAAGCACGTTATTTTACGTAGCTACATCTAAAGTCTGTACAGACTAAGAGTATAGAATTACCTTTACACATGGTTCATGAATTCTACAACTACAAAATGTTAGTTCATAGGACCATAAAATTCAGCTGAAATAACTAAACTTGCACAAAAGACACGCAGAAACTCATAATAAACACAAATTCGGAAATTGGAATGACCCATAACAATCAGAACCCCGAAGCATACACCAATGGACAACACATCTATATATTTAGACTGCAGTCGGCAATAATTAACAATCAGGGACATAGACATTCCAATCTTAGAAAATCTAGTCACATTTATTTTATAGGCTTGCAAGCATGAAACGAAATTCTTTAAAGTTGTTACTGATAGCTGTACATACATAGGTAGGCATTGACACGATTAGCACCCAAAGTAGATACGTTGTTCATGTAATTTTTCCATTGATCGCATAACAAAGTAAAGGAAGTCTATCGATTCCTTTCATCCTGATCTCAATCAGTGAGAGCAATTTATATATTTTCTCCCCAGATCTCATTTTCCAAAGCATTGAAATTTGCTTAAAATAAGAGAAATGCCGCAGAGGTTTCCGATAATTTTTTGTGAAAGAACAAAATTTGAAAGTGATTTCATAGTCGGTTTTATGTAACTAATCGATGCCTAAGAAATTCCATGCGTGACGCGCCCTTAAATGTATATTGTACAAGCGGAATTAACTTACAATACGATTACAATACACAATAACCAATTACTTCTTGGATTCTTTATCAGGCAACTACAGGCAAACGACACCAATATTTCAGTCATTATTCAAACTATAGAATGTGTTTGTAATTAAATATTGTATGATTAATAGTATACTTTATGTAAGTACAGCTGGTTACTATTATATATAATTAGGACATCTTTTAAATTGCAATTTTTTCGCACATGCTTTTTTCGTAGCAGATAGAATTATCATCACAGATAAGTAAATTAGCAACACAGTACATTATATTATATGAATATATGTTTGAATGAACAATTCGATTCGTTCAAAAAAATCAAGCTGGGGTACATAAAAGTAGCAATAATAAATACTATACGTAAATACAACTATTCAATAATCAGATTAAATTTAAACCGTTTTCGACTATATGATTCTGCATACATAGTTTCATATGTTAAAGCTCCTCTATGTATGGTGTCTTTGCAATTCAAAGCGCGACTGATTTCACAAAAGCAAGCCTTTTCAGAGTCTGTCACTATTTCTTTATGCTTCTAAACTTTTTTCTTTCTTCGGGGATGATAATGTTACTTGTTGCGGAAATATAATATAATTTGCATCTTGAAATTAGGTCATTATATCACATTGATTTTCAATTCCACCAATACCAAAGCTAACAAAAGCAACCAGTCCCCTTGCTTTACGGTTCAGGATTAAATTTTATCTTCTGTTCCTTTGGATTGATTTCTAATTTCTGAAGTAGTTTTACGAAAATACATGTAGATACTAGATAGTATGTCACATCAGAAAAAAATACAAAAATTATATCCGAAATCTGTTGTAAGATGAGTCATGCACTTTTTGCGTTCCGGTTTCATTAGTAGAGTACGACAATACATAAATATGTCTACGGTATGAATGGATGACCTGGAGTGACTCCACTCACCCAGCCATCCACTCACAATACTTGCACGCTTCTTAGACGTCGAGGTAATAATTTTCTATCTGTTTTAAATCGGCATGATTAAATTGACACTCATTGCAGGTTTATAGAAACTGTTTACACTAGGTTAGTACAGAATAGAAGGCTACGTTTCTCTGCGCCAGATGCGTAATTTAATGGAAGATACAGTTAAGGAGATATTAACTTTCTTGCGGGTATATCTTAACGTTTTCATGCAACGGCACAAATTGCATATAGGGTTCGCCTCATGATTTACGATAAGGTAAGTTGGCGTTGAATACGGCGGAAAGGACTATTTAGCAAGAAGTTAACTTAGAGAATCAGGGAACTATTTAATTGTGCTTTGAGTTACAGATGATGATAACTGCGATTTTCCGTTTAATACACTTACGATGAAGATGAGACATCATCGCCGCACATGTGAACAAGACGATTGTTCCCGCTCAGTTAAATCGATTAGCATAAGCACCTACGATGAAACGACATGATGAGTTATTAAAGAGATGACAAAGGCGAGAATGATGAGTGCAAAAACTGCCAAAATTCCTACACGACTTTCGTAGCTAATATTGTGCATTTTTTCTTCCAGTGCCTAAAACAAGAAAATATGTCATTAAAAAGTGAAAAGTAAAATAAAAGTAAAATAAATTTGGAAGCACATTGAAACGGAGGTTTACATGTATAAGTGTGTTGCTAGCTTGAGCCGTGACGAAATTAGACTTATAGGATAGAGAGGAATGAGTTTTGGAAGTAGCATGACCCTCGCGAGCCGGCAACGGAATATGGAAGTTTACTTGATTGGAATATGGCCCAACCAACTGAGTACCGTCGCCACACACTCGGATTGCACAAACCCTGATAATGTACTCCATTCCTTCACCAATATCTTCCGTTTTAATTTCGAAGTGACGATTCACTCCTCGGTATATCTATGAATTCAAAGTGAGTTTACACAAACAAAATAAAAAAGCAGGCAATGATTACAATAATGAACTTACAGTCTTAAAGTCCTGGTCCCGGCGCTTCGCGAGCTGCAATTGGTATTCTAAAGTATCAGTGCAGCCAACCTCCAACCATTCAATACGGTGCAATTGAAAATCTTTCACGTCTTCAACTTTGACAGCTACGTACGAAAGATACAAAATAAATATTTAACGCAAATGTTATAATAGAGCTTATTTTCGATGAGAAATTTAAAAAAAACGACAACATACTAAGTAAACGTTGGTGAATAAGTGACTTTTTAAATTTGATGTTCAGAGTAAAAAAAAAGCTGGTTGCTAAAATAAATCTTGGTAACAGAAAGCTATTCAAGAATTCGTGAAAAGAGTCGATTTAAAACAAAATACTGTCAACACCAATTAGTAATAGGTTTAACGGTGGATTACGGAATTAAAATAAATTTCCACCTTTAACTTGAGAGGGAGGAGCTTTGAGAGTGCAGAAACGATACATATCGGAGTAGGGCCCTTGACCCGCACTATTCAGAGCACAGATTCGAAATTGATATTCAGTATCTTCAGTCAGTCGCGCAACTTTGCAATTGGGATTGCTGCCTCGATAAACAACTTGGAATCTAGAGACAAACAACACACCCTTTAGCATATACTCAGATTATTTTTGATGCAGACTAATTGTATTTGACAATTTTTGGCTGCTTACTCATCTTGGTAGGGACCTAAAAAGAGAGAAAAAAATTGTACAGTAAACTTCCCCATTATGGAAGCTTGATGGCTTTTCAATATTCTGTTAGAGTATTGATATGATATCTTACTTATCATCTGCACAAGGTACTCGATAGTTTTGTTTGTAACGTCGCTCCATTTCAACTTCATCCAAAAGTGAGCCGCGGAAACGCATTCAAGCTTTGGTGGTGGTGGGGGAAGCGGTTTAGTTGCAATTTTTACAACTGAAGAGAAAGCACCTGGCCCCACGGAGTTTACGGCTTGGACACGTATTCTATTAGTACACAATTGAGTTTTTCAAAGTGAAATACAAGAAAATAAATGATAATTAATAACTTTTGGCATGTTTTCATTAAGAGCTTTTAAAACGTACTTATATGGAGTATCTGGAACAAGATTCTCCAAAGTGTAAACGTTACTTGCTGCGACAAAGACAGTTTCGCCGATCAACACATTATAATGGAGAATAGGGGAACCATTCGTCGCAGGAGTTGCCCACACTAATAAAATTGAGTCAGACGTGGCAGAAGCCTCAACATTGGTTACTGTACTTGGTGAAGAAGCTGGCATTTGGTGAGTTGTAATTCCAGACCAATCACTATTTCCAGCACTGTTTGCAGCCTAAAAAATAATAACAGAGTTTCTAGAAATTTGGGGTAAGAAAATGATACTACATAATAATAACAGCTTATAATAATTCATTGAAATGTGTCTTCATTAACAGTCAAAATGTGTTATTCTCCGAAAAAAGCGAATCACTGTGAGACCCATAGATACGAATTTACGTGTTACACTTACTTACAACACCGGAGAATAAAATTGCCTCAATTTACTCAACAGTTTGTTGTAACAGTGAAAATTCAAGAAAAAGGATGAATTATTGTATATTATCCAGAGTATACGAATTATTAATCATAGATCATATATCCAAGAAACCGTATTTATAAACATAGGTATATATGTATTTGCTTACTTGTACTCTGAATAGGTAAACACAGGCAGGCTGAAGACCCTTGATCTCACATGAAGAAGCTGTGCCTAAGTAAACATTGCTAAAAGTAGACATCATCGGACCCGGTATCTCGTTCTCCTTCAATTCTTCACTTTCATCGCCTTCTGACGATTTGACTGGCAGGGGAGGGGTAGGTTGTGCCATGTGAACACGGTATTCGGTTATAGCTGACCCATTGTTTAATGGCTCAGACCAAGATACAATTGCAATGTGGGAGGTTTTAGTAGTGACTTTGGGAATTCCAGGGGGGTCGGGAGATCCAGCGCCACTAACAAAATCTAATGGGTCTGACCACGGTCCAGATCCAATTCGATTGAAAGCTCGGATCTGAAATAAATACGCCCTCCCAGGCAACAAACGATTCACCTGCCGATAAGAATAAAATTATGAAATTAGTATGAATAAATCATTTAAATGAAAGAATTCTGTATTTCTTAATATGTATAAATCCAATTTCAAAATGTGCATTTTATCCAAAGCTGTAAAAAATGTCTAAGAAGAGACCAAGGCCTTGAGGATAATACACTAATTGAATTAAATGAATTAATTATTTAATTGTCAATTACGAAACAGTCAGTCTCTTTTCCACGATAGGCTTCTTGCGTCTTGTTATCAGATGTAGTACATCCTACTTCGTACTGATTTACAGGTGAACCACCATCCCAGTCTGGAGGACCTTTAAGCATAAACATTCAATAAGAATGCAAGCTTTTTGGTTAAACAATGAAATTGAAAAATGAAAATCTAAATGAACTTACTCCACTTTAAGTGGACGGAATTCGACTTAGGTTTTCCTACAATGCGTGGAATGTGGCATTTGCCAGGACAAACAGGTTCCGTGGTAATGACGCAAGACTCGCTTGGGTCACTTTCTCCACCTTTCCCGACCGCTATCACCCTCAAAGCGTACGATTGTCCAGGAGATAACTTGTCAACATTATATTCAGCATCACGTCCACGATAAATTTCTTCGAAACCACCATTTCCTTGATCAATTTGAAGAGCATATGTTGTTATTGGTAGCCCACCGTCATCCGTAGGAGCGTCCCATCTGACCTTAAAGCTATATGCATGAACTCGTCCTTTCAGACCAGGTTTGTGCGGCGGACCTGGGCGATCCGGTAGAGTAGTCAGCACAACGTCCTCTGACCATTTGGAATGTCCTTCCTCATTTTGGGCTTTCACCTGTTAAAGTAAAAAGACAGCCTATAGTGACAACAATATTACAACGGTAATCTGCAGGAATACGACAATTGTAAAAGGTTGTCTCTGAATACATACATTTTGTATTTTTAAATGTAGAGTTTCATGAGCACAACTGACTACTTTGAATTTTCAGAACAATTCAAAACTACATATATTCTGACTTTCATATTCGACTTATGGTATACAATGCATCTGTCCTTTTTAACGCATGTTTTACTGTTCCTTAATGATGCTCTGGTTCTTCGTGTATTACAATCGTGCATTGTTTACAAATTTATATGAACTAAATTTTTTTCGTTTATTTTACTATTGTGTCTACACACGGAAATAAACATTAACTGTAATGCTGTTGGGGTCAGACACAAACATAAAAATGAATTAAATGAATCGTGAAACGAAATATATATTGCTGTAAAATGCATCCAAATATTGCTGACGCTATCACTCAATATAATTCTCACATTAATAATTTCAATGATTTAATACCCTGAATTTATAGCGTGAGTTCCGTTTAAGTCCAATGGAAGTATAATGAGGTGCATTGCCATTGTAGACGCATAGAAATCCATGACCAGAACTTGGATCCTCCATCTGAAATGAAAATATGCATTTTATTTCTCGTTGTCCTATGAGATTAACATTAAGCACAGTCCTTCGATTTATAATTATTCTGATTACCGAAAAAATGTAGAATTTAAAAACTAGTTTACTGACATTTGACAGAGCGTACTTTCAAACTTTGTTTATCTCCCTCAGTCTTACACTGTACAAATATGCAATTTAGAAGTAACAGTAGCAAGATCCATTAAAGGCGTTCCAAAATTCGGGCGATTGTGCGGACGTCTTTAATGGACATTCCCTAATGACTTTTAAATCGATGTACTTTCTTAATACTACTCGTTCCTTGCTTTACACATTTCAAACTGAACATCAACAAAACGTTTGTAGACGCAGTCGCCGTGACATGTACGTTTTTTTAAATCATATATAAATACAATTGCTATGGTTAACCTAATAATTTACCTGGAGTGTGTACTCGTCGTCTGTGGGTCGACTTTTCCATTCTAGTGTCAAATAGGTTACACCTGCCTCAGTCAGTGTGGGAGGTGATGGTTGAGCAGGAGGGCTGCCTGCCGTCATCACTGATACTACAGAACTATACCGACTAAACAAAACCGTGGTTATATTAGACACATTATATTACGCGCACACATGTGTAGAATTTGTCAATAATAATTAATGCATGTTGAATGTTGTACCTTTGGCCAACTTGGTTTACCGCAGCGAGGCGGAACTGGTAAGAGTAGGCCGGTTGTAATTTGGGAACAGTGCATTGCTTAGTCTTCCCTTTGTAACATTCAACGAAATGACTACCTCCTTTGCCCTCGTCATATTCCATTACATAATTGGTTACCTTAGACCCATTGTCACAAGCTGGAGGATTCCATTTAAACTATACAAACAATTTTTATAGTCACAAATCTTCACGGAATTCCACATTAACAGTAAGGAAACTCCCAATTTCATACTATTATAACTTAATTCTTACCTGGATGCTAGATCTGCTACGAGAAACAGCTCTAGGACTTGATGGAGGATCTGGTTCAGCTGTTAACGTGGAAAAATTGGCTGGTGTAGAAGAATTTCCTTTCACCTCACCAATCATGGCGCAGTAGCTTATCGCATAAAGCGATCCCGGTTTTAAATCTTTGACTCTACAAGACGATCGAAACAATAATTTGTGTAAAATTCGAATATTTAGAATTGCAACAAATATAGATTTCGAAATAGGATTACGAAATCTTGAATAATTACCTGCAAGAAAGAGCTTGGCCAACAAAAATGGATTTGAATTTATTCTCCCGGCTCCTGTCACTGATTGATACTTCAAATCGAATTTCATTGTCTGAAACTATAGAAAGATTCATAATCTTTATATTTGCTTAAAAAAATATATATTAATATGTCACTGAAAAAGTCGATGACGACAATTTCGTCACTAAACCGAAACATGAGCTTGCATGAATAGCCCTTACCGTCACAATCAGGGAATTTGTTTTCTCCAGATTCATTAAATCGGTCAGGGTGGCTCCACTCAACAAAGGCACTACGAGAAGTCACATCAGAAACCTACTCGAAAGTAATAAAAGCTATGTCAAAAGTTCATTCTAACTCGCCCTATTCATCTGAAATTCTTATAAAAAAGAACGGACTTTGGGAGGAATCAGAGCAGATAACATGTCAACTTGGGCAAGAGCACGAGCTTCCTCCTCTTCATCTTGAGATCAGGACAGGTGCCAGACATGAAAAAATAGCAAGATTCATTATTTAAATGTACTTAGGTAAGCTGTCTAAATAAAAGACAAAATACAATAAACACTTGTATAGGTAGTATACCTTCCACCATTCTAACAAAGAACATTTCAGAGTTATAAGAAGTGCTACACGTATTTTGATACGCTTTTAGTGAATTCTAATATGAACATGACTTTGAAAATATATTATAATAGGTAATAAAGGTGTAACAAATGGATTAAAAATATTAAGAAAACAAGTTAACTTTTTTTTTGTTTACCCTGAGTTCCAGTGGAAGTAACGCTCCCAGTACTTCCTATGCTTCCGTCTTCTTCGGATTTGGACGTTCCATTCGGTACAACTCTTCGTGATGGATTACTATTATTGTAACTAGTCTCCTCTACATTCAAAATCAACATGCATAACGAGTTAGATGGCTCTAAAATACATATATTTACCAAAACTCTATAGCAGCAATCCACAGTAAAGTATACCTTTTTTGAGCGTTCCATTTTGATGATAATGTGGGGTAAATGAGCCAACATCTCCCCTGTCTCTCATTTGCTTCTGTTCAAACTTCCTACGGAGTTTAACATACTGCCTGCAATTAAAATATGGTTATAATTTTCAAATGGGAAAATCCACACACACAAACCATATAAATATGGTACTTCCTAATAGGGTACCATATGGTCTGGCAGCTAAGGTCAAAACTAAGGAAAATCTGATGCAATTAAGGCTCTAGTTCGTACAAGAAACTTAAAATGGAATGAAGACAATTGCCCTCGATTTGTAAATAGGAATTTTTTCAGCTATTGTCATTGCAAGCAATGAATTTATTTTTAATACTTAGTATGCATTATCCTGTTAATGATCTTAAACTACAAATTATTCCGGTTGCACAATTAAATTGCATATTCGAAGCAATTTACAGTTTACTTCAGTTTACTTTTGAGCAGTTACTTACCGTTGAGCACGCTCGTCCTTTTGGATATGAGGGGGTATCGGTCCAACATAAGTCCCCGGTCCAAGAATGTTAGGTGCAGGTGTAGCAGAACCTAATGGAATATAGTAGTCAAATGTCCTATTGTTAGTAAATGTACAAACTGTCTTATTTAAAAATACCTGTTAAATGTATAATGTTCCGTTTGGAGAAATTTTCATTGCCTTGATGGTGCCAAGAGTTACCTTGGGCAGTAGGGACTCCACATGGTACAGCCCCGGCTTGCATAGGAGAAAAATGAGCGCCTGGGTAGCCGTGTCCAGGAGGATAAAATTGCTGTGATTGATTTCCCGGGCCCTTTTAAAAGATAAAATTGAATTCAAGCCTTTGTCTTTTGGTAAAACATAAAACCAACAATGAGTAGAATAATATTCATTTGTGTCACATATCAAAAAATTAAAAGTTCCGACCAAGTTGAACAACAGTCTGGTAGAGAGATGTTGGGTCTGGGTGGTAGAAACGAATCCTTCATCGTTTGGTAATTGCGCAGCGTCAGCTTCACTACTTTCACTACTTTTCAATTCCATGGTTTTAACCAGCTCAATTCGTTAGTCCCAAATGGAGTACGAACATGAAACACTAATCAATCACTAAATGTAACGGACAGCTGACAGCATGTAAACATATTCCATGTGTAATATTCTTGCACACCAAAAATCCAAATCCAAGATATTTACCCGTGTATGTGAGCATAATCCGTATGTTACAGGTTTAACATACCACCACAAAATAATTTAATCAATCGTTTTACTTGTAAATATGAACAGTCTGGCATAAATTAAAAAACAATCTTTTCACTACTTTGTCAACAAGTAGTATAGTTCTAACTTATTTCATTCCGGGTTCTTCTGAACTCCTATTACTATTCCAAAGTTCTAAAATAAATGGTGGGATAATGATAATAAATGGTCAAATCCTCCCGAAATATGGTTTGATCAAAACCGAAAATACGGAGTAAAATAAAGCCTGATTATTAAAAAAACACAAACCCGCCAATAATATACAACACCATCAGAAGATCGTTTGTACACAATTGGAATTAAGTACACAGTACACATCAAATTAATTCTACCACTTAATTATAGAAAATATATTTGTCAAATATTGATTAGATTTTTTGTTAAAAATGGAAAAAACGTGTGGAAAATTGCGTTGCGATTAATTCACACAAACCATATAGACACTCTTACAGTAGATATTGTTCATGTTCAGTGCTTTTCAAGGCAGACTTGAACGAATGACGTTACATGACAGTTTATGTGTGTAGTGTAATAGTGTGTATGGCGTGTGGTAACACTTGGAACACGATAACATGAATAGTTGCTTTAGTAAAGTGCAGTGTGCAGGTACGTCATCATACACGTGTAACTCCGCAAAAGCTCCACATAAGCCGTCCCAAACCCAAAGGCGACTGACTGACTTCCTATAGTTCCTATCCAGGAAGGAACGTTGTTCACATATATGTAAAATATATACTCGATTCTTCTTGGATTAAATTTGAAAAATCGGTCAATTGAATGTATAGTTTTCATTGTAGAGATTTTCAAAGTTTCATCAAGATCAACTCACCCTGCTGGTTTTAGTCATAATATTCAGTATTGTTCTACACAACTATTTATTTGCAATCACAAATAGAGTGAGTTTTTCGTACCTCCATTTATAAGCCTTCTTGCCTATCTGTCACAGCCTCGGTAAACACCATAACACACATATTTACGACATTCTCACTTCGCAGCACGGTTAAGAAAATATTTGCAGAATGTCATAAAAACTAGCAAGCTTGTGATCTCAGGTGCCACAAGGAAAATAGTGTCTTGTAAAGGCTTCAGTCCACAATATGACTTGCTTTTAGAGAGCCATTAACGGTGACATACCACCGATGCGGATTCATAGCAAGAATAGTCTGTGAACCGATTTTCGTGTTAAGGAGTAGTTTATGAACGGAACGGATGAATTTGAAATGAATTGAAATTGTAATTATCCCTTGGAAGCCTCTTGTTTTTTATTGTGTAGTATGTGTAGTCATAATATTCCTCTTTCCACTCTCCCCAAAATACGTACTTCATTATGTTTTGCTAAAAAAATTCAGATTATACAAATACGATTGCAGGGATGTGCCACAAATCGGTCACAATTTCGTTGTTAATGCCGACTTAATTATGTTGTACTTCTACTGACTACTTTCACAAAAGGTAATGTTCCGGCTGCATGCACGACTTCGCATATTCTCGAATTTCACATTTACACTAAAGAGAGTTATGGGGCTACGAATTTCGGTAGTTGTGGTGGTAGCAACGAAGCCACCAGTGGGCGCTACCTTATAGGTTCCTAGTACCCCAGGTCGGGTCAAGAAACCTGGGAATGATCACCGTAGGTGCAAAAATCGTGGCTTTGTACAATGTAAACCTATTTGCATACTGTGACAAACGGAGGTTAGACAATATTTTTGGCAAAATATACATACCTGACCACTAAAGATTTGACAGTTGGTTACACCATAATGTATTATGTATTATAGTAAGTTAAAAATATCAACATGTATAACGTGAAGCGCGTTACTTTAGATGTAACTTACATCTAATGTAAGCTATTCAGGCTACGCTAAATCGATGCGATGACGTGGCGTGTAGTAAATCCCATTGGCATGTAGATGTAGACGAGTTAAAGAATGTGTGTAGGTATGTAAAGTACAATTTGCAAAGTATTGTAGGCTGTTTATTCCATCACATATTGATAGTAACACATTCTGTAGGTATGACCAATCATTTTCTATTTGCTAGTAGCCACATTATGCAGACTGTGTAAGGAAACTTTTAGATAATTCGATAACAAAGTTCTGTTTTATTTAGCCTTCTGTTCTCCTGTTATTCCTTGTGTGCACAGACAAGACAAATATTATTACATAGAGATATAACGTATGTATTCTACATTGTACGTGACCATAATACATTTCCACTAAAAAGTAGTGTAAAAGTGTATGCATGCATGAAATACAGACGTACGGAATACATACAAATATTTGGGCATGCAAATTGCACAGTAGTTAAAGAAAAATTCTTTTGCCATTTATTTACACTTCATAATGATCTAGTTTCGTTTCGGCAAAAGAAAACTATAAAAATCAGCAAGCAAATTTTTTTAGACTACATTTTGCAAAATAATGAAAATATAATGCTAAAAATCTGCCTGTCAAAGAGTTGAGTAAAATAGTAGTACAACATTATCAGTTTATTACAAATTACTATTCAAAATGTGGTCATCTTCCCTTTCACACTTTATTACTGTGTTGTCCATGCACATAAACAGATTAGAGATTCTCCGAAATTTGTAGAGTATCCAACATTCCCAACTTGAATGTCATACGAACAGATGCAGATGCTCCGAACTTCTTTCTACATAAGTCCTAGTCCTGACTGTAGTATACAAGAGACTAGATGTAATATAATATGTGGATAGTAAACTAAACCGCCAGTTTACAACTGCTTCTAACCAGACAGTTATGGAACTAGTTGCATTCGGTTGCGTTGGTAGGTTACAAAATCCTACGAGTTCTTTCGAGTGTATTAGCTTTAATTTGTTGACTGCGTACTTTACTGCTAAAGACATGCATGAAAGCGGAACCAGTGTACCCGAAGGTCTACACGGCAAAAACTTTCGAAAATACGTAATATGCTAGAATCGATTTTGCCATTGAGTTATATGTAGTTCCTTGCTTTCTTTGTCACATCCGTTATGCCATCCAGGTTTTTGCCAAACGTGTTACTGAATGCTGAATAACGTAAACTGAAACACATCGCACATATGTACTGTAAGTACTATTTCTTACACAGAAACTCGCTAACTTTCCTTTATAAATTACTCTTACAGATAGATAACTAAAGAAACTAGTGTATAAGTATTCTTTGTACTTGCCAATGCGGATTTGCAATTTGCATCGAAATACGGAGTTTACAAAATCCTTTCTCTAGTAAACACTACATTCAATTTCAACTTACTGAAAGTATACGCGCAATCAATTTTTTAAGATATTACACATGTAATATTAATACATGTGTACTTTCTACGCGTGAGGTATAAGGTAAATGCGATCTAAAAATCGCTTCCGCAGACGTACATATAATATTGTAATACCAATATTAGGGGCAGTTGTTCTTATGCTTCTAAAATTTACAAAAATGTGCTTTACAATTGACATGCGCCAATCATCATACCTCACAACTTTTGCTTATTGTTAGTTAACATAGTCGTTACATGAAAAAGACACTTTACACAGTTCTATCCAATTTTTCCAACACGAACAATTTTAATATAGCTATCGCACAGGTAGAACGTAGAACCCTTCAAGTATTCTCGATTGAAACATACATACATACCCGTAAACTAATTTACTTTCGGTACTTCTTCGGTAAATGAGAATGAGTGGTACAGGAACAGGTGTTTCTTGAGTAATTGTATGATAGAAATTGAAAATGTTCCTATGTATACATATAGAGATTATATGTTCATATCATTTAGCGTAGCACACAAACGTATATAGAGCATCTTGCAATTTCCACCGAATGTGTACATACATACATACCTAACAGTATAAAATGGCTGATGATAAAGTAGTGTAACAACATATTCATGTGTACCTGCAAATTAGTTGTTCGATGCCTGATAGACCTCTATAATTTATGTAAATTCCACTTCTATACATATTATGTATAATTAAATCTGCAGTTGGTACAATGACTCTAAATATATAATGGAAGGACTCTGCAACAGAATAAATAGGTTAGGCGTGTGAAACCAAAATATTTGCTTCTAGGATGGATTTTGGCACGTAGACTGACTACGTGGCAAACTCCACGTAGTCATACTATAATATGTACTTGTAAACGATGAAGTTGTCGGAATGACAAAGATATCTGCAAAAGTCACATGTGAATTCGTAATAATTCTACTCTATTCTAAGAAAAGTACTTTTACAAGGTACAAAAAATTTTACAAGTTATTCAAAAATGAATCTCTCTCATTAGCAAAATTCACGATAGGGCAGCGGGGCAAATCATTGTTTTAAGATAATTTATGCTTGTTTTTGGTCAGGCTAGGTTTTTTCCCTTTTCCATTCGATTTGTGAAATATCAGGCCAAAAACCTAACCTGACCAAAAACAAGCACACGATGCCGCCCTTCTTGCTACCACTGGTTTACATTGACCCAAAATTCTTTACTTAGATTGAGATAAATCAAAGCATTAGATTTTTAAAATTCGTTGGAAATAGAGGTGAGTTTCTTCACCAACTATTACATCCGAAAAATGATTCATGAAACAGGATACAGTGGTTAAGCATAAAACTTTAGGTTGCACCAATTATAAAAAAGCCATCAGTTATTGCCCAGTATCAATTGTAGTTACACTGACAAAGACAACAGTTAACCATCACACTGATCACACACGAAAACAATTTGAATGAGTAAGACTTGATGACACAATGCTATGGTGTATCGAGTTGAAATTGTAGCAAATTACACCGGAAGTTATCTATAATCGTCCGTGGAGTTGATAACTACTAGATTTCTCATTTTCTTGTATCGGTGTAAAGTAAATGGTCATTTTGGTTCAACCGTTTTCAAACATAATCACTCCCAAAATCGATATTAGTTCGACGTTATAATAATACAAGACAAACGTGTAGTAGTAAAATTCCAATTAGCCACACGACCGCACAAAAAATCTATATATGTACATATATATGAGGGTTGTCCTTGTTAGTGCACTAACTGCTTCTTACAAATGCAGTATTTAGCTGTGACACTGTAGATACGCACCAACTAGGAAATCGATCCTATCCCACACATCCTTTTTGTCAATTTCCTTTGCAAAAGGAAGCACAAGACAAGTCGCTAAAAGAATGAAGCTTATAAAATGCTATGGCAAAGATAAGACTCATTTCACAGAAATTTTTCTGTCTGACTTCCTTAAGCAACGAATAATGTAATAAAATTAACCAGAACTACCAGAGAATCATTACAGTAAAGATACATCAACTCACTGACTGAGCTTCTTTCCCTTCAATTTAACTTGATTATGACAGATTCTACCACTGACAAACTTCAGAGAGCCTTCATTTATATCACTACAATTATGTTCTACACTCAACGTATTTACAGTGGATGTGTTACTATTTATATACCAAACGATTTCTAATAAGGACAAAGCAGATAGCACAGTGACTTACAGAAACTGTAGAAACAACAAAGGATTCCGCAACAAGAGCCAATGCATATTAATCTAACCACCATTTACCTACTACAGACTTACATATAACTAAATACGTATTATGCATGCGTCGCGTGTAGCTTCTGCCTAATACACAACACAAAAGTTCATAGTCGCTGCAGCATGCATCTAGTGATATCTAGTATTATATGCATCTGTAGTGGTAGTACGAAACTAAAATGCAGCGTTGAACAATATTTAGTAGTGGGTACCTTCTTGTGCACTCAACAGTGAATGTGGTTTGTTGGTTTAAATTATTCTCAAAATAAGGAAAATTAATTTCATGCAGAGACTGATTGTGAGTGAATATTTATTGTTTAGTGTTGATAAGATTTCTCACAAGGCAGTAGTTAGAACAGATATCCTGTTTGTTTGCTACGCTTATTATTGTTGGAAAACTAGTAGACCAAGTATTTCTTAAGCTGATGGAAATCATCTCCGAGCGTTAATTACCTGACAGTTAATCGTTCTCACACACACAGCTGTGGACGTTCCTATATGTACATTTATGAACCTACATACTGCTAACCCTCGTTGCACAATGTAGCTTATCTCAGTTCAGAATTTTAACCCATTGTTTAAGTAGAATATATTGAATCATGGTTAAATCAATTTAACTTTCTGTTCAAAGGAATGGATGTACTCGTACATAGTAATAGTAGATACCTGCGCACATATGTGTAATGCACAATCTGTCATCCAAAGTTAACATCTGCTTTACAACATGAGGCGACAAAAGTCACTTCATAAAATGTCTTGCGCATCCTTTGGTACGCTTCTAACAATAAGTGTCCGTATTAATCACCTCTTCAGCCACTCCACTTTTGCATGACTTTTTTTACAGCTCACACTCTCAGCATGCAGATATGTATGTGTATATAGTATATGTAGTAGGTACAACTGCATACAAGATCTTCACACTTCACACTAAGCAATAACAAACCAGAGTGAGTTTTCAGAGAGGTTGCTAATAATGATAAAGTGAATCTCACTACCTCTTTGAAATAAACAAATGCAACATAATGGTATCACTAAAGTTTTATATTTAGAAATGCCACTCATCATTAAAGATGTTACCGTTACTCAGAAAAATCACGTTGTGTACATGTTAAACGTGACATTCATGTAAAGGACAGAGAACTCAGTAAGCAGCAACCGCTCTGGATGAGCTTGTTGCTGAAGGTGCTCTCTCATACACTTACGAAATCACGCTAGATAAAGAATAGTTGTTTGGTCTGATCATTGGTGAACTGAACAGTTAGACAGGCAAAGGTCAAACCAGCATTCCAAAGAGCGAATTAATACAATCGCTTTTTTCAAGTTGATCATTATTATTTAGGTCAGTTGAGTCCTTACAACGTAATCGAGTAATCAACTTTTACTCATCACAAGCTTGAGCGGTTAAGTTCCCATCTCATTCAATATCAGCAACAACTATTTATGTCGTTCTTTTCACAGCACCCAAGTCTTCTTGTACTATCTGTACTTTAAGATAAATTGCACAGTACGTAAACCTTTCCAATAAAGACGTCAGTGGACTCTGTTTAGATCGTCCATCAACCAACCGTTCTTGGCAAATTGTTTTCTGTAAAGTACTAGACGTTTATTTTTATTATTTAATGCATTTGCATACTATCCGTACTGAGCGAGGTGACTTTACAACTTTAAATGTAACACCATAGTTTATGGTATATTCTATAGTAACACACTAACCATACATTATTAGACAACTTGGCTATTCCATTTAATAAAACTAGTAAGTGCAATGGTAGTTCACTACTTCAGAAAATATGTACACTAAACAATGTTCTGAGGACATTGATAGACATAGGACAGCAAGTGTAATGTGCCCTTTAGTGAAATGCCTGAGCTTACGTCTTATGAGAGCTTGAGGCCATTCTCGTACCTCATTTGTGTTTCAGCAAATTAAAAAAAAAGATTGTGTGCTTGCAATGCAACTCCGTGTTAAAAGTCTAAATAAGATTTCCCAACTGCCTTCAGTCTAAAGTGACTCATATTATGAGATTGAAGGCCTTATATTTATTAGCGAAGCATGAAAATATTGTGGAAAACAGATCAGAAACAATAAAACGATTGTAAACGTTCGAATTTGCATATATTAAATGTTCCACAACGCTTATGACACACTTTTATTACTCTGTACTCACAACATCCACACTTAACTTGAAAAAGTTCAGTGGTAGCACGCAGTTTGGAAATCAATACAGGTAATAGTTGTGAGCTGCAGTTACACATTTAGAATTTGCCTGCAAATGCAGTTCATCAAATGACATTTACATATAAGAGAAATTTTCTTTTGTTAATTAATATATGAAAAAGAGTGATATTAATGTTTTCAAAAATATGCATCATTTCAAAAAATGATGACGCATGCAATGTATTCACCTACTGGAATCACAGGACTTACTCAAATTTCTATGGACAAGTAGTGTGCCAATAATACAAGTAACATTAAAAGGTGAGTTAAACGCACACAAACTTCCCTGTAGGTAGACTTGAATGTTATGTCAATGTACGTGCATGATCTTTTGCACTTCATTTTTGGTAAAATTGAAAACATCAACCAACACTAAAACAAGTTGACTCTGTGATGCACGTAGTATTACCTGTACGGAATAGAAAGCTCTAAAGTGTGTTCCATACTACAATACACACAAATGTTGTATTGTATAATATCCTATTGTGAATGCAAGAGCTGCATAATTATTCAGCAATCATTACGTGAATACTACACACAATGTACCAAAGCAACGGAGCAGGCATAAGACGAAGAGAGGATCTAATTCAAAGCCAACAGGTCAATACACCTGAGCACTGACTTGAGTTTACCTTGAAACCAAAGACTTACCTACATATTTTATCTGGGTAGAAAGCCACCGACACTTGGATGTATCTTACTCACAATATGCACATATGCAACGCATGTATATGTATACTAACTAGGATTCAGAAGAATTTAATAAATCATTCCTCTGCAATTCATTCAAACTGAAGAGTATATTGAAATAAAACCGTATTACACGCAACCAGAATATAACGCGTATACGAAGTCCACGCAGTGCTAATACCATACACAAGTCATACGTAACGTACTAGCGGCAAACCGTCGTTTAATAGACAACGTTTCTGCCTAGGAGTGGTATAAAATTATGCGAAACGAAATCGCCCAAGAAAGTCTACAATATTTTCCATGGTGTAACGTAATTTAAACAAATGTATAAAAATCTAATATGTATATAGTTTTCTTTCGAATCATTTCATGGATTCTATAATATTAACTAAATTTGTGAATATACTACTTTATTGATGTGCACGAACTGAAAAATTCAGTTCAGTGCTCAAACAATGTATTTGCACCTATAAGGTATCCGAAAATCTGAATCCGTGTAGTCAATAACGATTTTGCCCAAGAAGAGGTTTTGCCGCTAACATTTTGTTGTGAAAAGTTGTGAGTGAGTATTAGAAATTGTTGCTTGCGCATTAAAAGTACCAGACTCTGGGTTTTACATAAGGTTACGAAACAGGTGCCGCACCTCCACTTAAACTTGTTAATATACGTAAACAGAGTAAACAACAAATTTCTTCTCCACTGTTGCTGTTGTCGTAGTATTGGTCTCATGTACATTCGCTATAATATGCTCTCTAAGCATGAACATTAAAAACCAACTTACATAAGCAGGAATGGGCATAATTGGTGGTTGATGCGACACAATTACGTGGCGAAGAGTGCCATTCTCGTCAACAATTTGTTGGACAACATGTCCGGGTGGAACTTGCATTGGCAATGGAATTGGTGGATTGGAATTCGTTGAGACCAGAGGAACAGTCATTGGACCTGTTGAATAAATTTTAATAGCAAAATTAGCATTGAACACTCCATAAATACATAACTAGACTAATAAGTATTAGTTTAACAAACTATGTATAGACCTTAACCCGACGAGCAGGTGAACGAACACAACATTAATATTTCTATTCTCTCTATGAAGGTGCCTATTCCCTATAATAGTTAGGTTGACGTATGTCCATTTGAAGATACATAAAATATATCAAATAATGATTGTGGGAGTGAGTTACTCCGTCAACAATTGCGTTAGTCAAATAGTGTCACGGCAATTAAATGGTCATTAACAAAATTAGTATTATCTGTAGAGCTTTTGCAAATCCTACATAAGGAAGAGCGGCTGAATGAATGAGGCAAATGTATGCAAATGCGCACCTGGCAGGCACCTGCCTATTTTATTTAAGAGGAACAAAGATGATTGACAAATTTTATTGTTTGCATGCATCGTACATCATTATTACCGTATACCAATGTAGCTAAAAGCTCTGCATACAACAAATGATACACTTGTCTCTCTCTCTGTCTCTAAAACAAGGCAAATACAATTCTATTATCTATACTAAAGTGTGGTGAGCATTCGGATGAGTCAACGAACGAAGCAAATCCTTACATCTCTCTAAGCTTACACGATAGCCCAGTATCATGTAAAATTCGTACGATGACATTAATAACAAGTTCAGTTCAGCCATTTATGCAGATGAATGCTCTTGTCTGTCGACCAATGTAGTCTAGTTGGCTAATGGCTAATGCACATTGTATCCATCAGGCTGATACACACTTTTTTCCTGTGATAGCTAAGATTGGCCACTCTGCGAGTAGAGCGGATTTAAATAAGGAAGATCTTCCCAACACAATCAACCGAGCAAATGTACCTTTAAAACAGACTTCTTGTTGCAATGTATCTGTACCAGTACAACTATACATCAGTGAGCACATACAGTTGCTTATGTCAGTCATAACATCCCTATGAGCCTCCTTGTCAACATACCTCAAAATACAAAACAATACAATCAGAGTGCACAATGAAGCTATCGAAGGAAGCTGTGCCATTCTAACACTTGTTGACTGTCCCCATAAAATAAACATTTAACAGAAGAATTCCAACAGTGCTATAAATGGATTTCTTTTGGCTCGCTCTCACATAATCACCGTCTTGACAGAAGTGCATAAAAATCTATTTTATGGACAGTGATAAATTGAGATTCCTCCGATGCAATGCACTGGATGTGGCAAGGCAGCCGTGTCGGCGGTATGGTATTTCCATGTTTATCACACTGTGTCCATATACTTTATTAGTCTACTCCTATATATCAGTAAACATGTACACGTTTTTCGTCTAACCGCATTACATTGCACTACTACTTCCCTCTCCGTCCAAATTACTAGCTATTAGACGATCATCCTTGCTACACATCCTCCACTCAATTCTTCATCTTTCTCTCTCTCTCTCTCTCTCTGCCTCCCCACCACACCATACTTACGTATGGTTCCTGATCCACATCAAACTTAAACAATATATTGACAATGAGCTGCTACACCACACACTTGCACACTTATAAGTGTGTCAAGTCATGCGAATGAATGTCAGTATACTTAATTCTACACTTCATTTGTTAGTTATAAATTTATAAAGGTAGCAGCAGTAAAGTTATGTTACAGCATTCACTCATTCGACAATTCGAAATCGTAGCAATAAATCCAAATATAACATCTCTCACGCACCCAGATCTAAAATGACTGACTTACAAAAGACAAGAGAATGTATGTAATGGTGTGCTAGTAAAGCTGATAGTATGTAGCAAGTAAGTATGTGTGCATGTAGCTAATGGAAATTACGAGTTGTTTGGACTGCTCCACAGCTTAAATCCTTGATTCTCTTCAGTGAGTGCAGTACATTGAACCTCAGAACACATCACGACTCTGCATGTAAGCAAACTTCAACTTCATTTCTCTACTAGGTATTCCATGCACAGCTTTAACTGACTAACTGAGTAGCAGCTAAGTAAGTAGCGCCATGTATTTAAGTATATTCGTACATACCCAAGTCACACTAGTATCTCGTCCATGCAAAAATCAATAGAGTTTTGGGAAAACGGGTAGCAATAATCGAGAGAGCACGAGCAGGTCTACAAAGTCGTTCTTTCCGTTGGCATATATCAAGTCTATTTTGCTGACAGTTTTCCTTCCACATTTCTATTACTTCAGTCAGATCAAATTCATTCCTGGCCTACTCGACTACTATGTGTATAATAGTCTGCAGTACGCGGAGGCCAACAAAGCATAACTACGCAAATAGCTATATAATAAGATTTGACTTGCTTATGGCTTATGCAGACTTCAAGTCAACAGCAGGTTCCACATAGATGCATTTCGTCTTACATAACTGTCAAAGTCTACACAGCTGTTGACGGCACAACAAGACATTTCACATTGCATCCCGTCTCCATCTCTGTCGACCATAAAAATGCAGAGAGCCAGAGAATACATCACCAATTACCATGAGATACAAATACATCAGTATGTACGTGACTATGACGTGGCGTTGTTGTAAAAACTTATCCACAGCACAATGGAAAAGAATGGCCCATTTGTAACTAGCCTTTTTAAGGTTTGGTATGCCAGAGGAAGGCAGTGTCGGTACTGCTATGTAGGTGCAATTAACTAGCCATATACCTCACTCATTTCGATATTATTAACTAGTTTAGTAGCCAAACTAACAATTGCATATTGTACGTGTTCTACCTTCGAGCAATAATTCAAACCTAGCAAATAACAATGACAAATGTGTAAAGAAATGGAATATTAGCCTACGCTCTCCCGTTCCCAGAATTCAGGTGAACGTCATCAGCCAAGCCATTATTCCTTCCACATCCTACGCTTAATTTATACGCCAACATGAATCCGTTTCAAATCGATACTCCAGTGAAAGAGAGTCAGCTCCACTCACTCAGCGAGTGGACGACTATACAAAGGGAAAGCATATAGCCAAAAGTGCAAACTGTCTAATAAATACATATACTACATATGCTTCTGTTGTTGGTCGTCTGTAATGAGACGGTGGTGGCCATATGGAAGAAAATCCACCGAAAGAACGGAAAAGCAATCTTTTCTCCCTTTCCACCCACACTATACTCATAATTATTTGTTACAGCATTTCCCCACTTTTTATTCTCTCTCTATCTATTTACTGCAAGTTCATAGTTCTCTCGAAATCTCGCCGAGTCACAATCACAATATGCTTTCCGAAAATTTTCAGCCAACTCTATTTGACTTAAGTACACGGGTTCTTTCGTGTCCGTCTAATATACTGGATGCCCTGCGGAAAACAACGCCACATTTTACTATAATATGTGCTCTACACACGCTAAATGCAGATACCTATGTTTATACAACAGTGAATCGACCTAAGCCGCTCCAATGTCTAGAGCAACAGGGTTTACCACTACCACTAAAGATAACATGTTAGAATGTTGTTAAAAATAACTCATCCTGCAACTTATACATAAGTGCACGTACAAATGTAGATTCTCCCTTCTACTCATCATATTGTTATGTAGGTCCGTAAGTATTAGCATATATGTATACTTTGACTGCGGAAAAGCACGAAGATGAGAGACGAGCCACAAGCGAGGAGTATATATACTGTATAAGTATACAGTCTTCTTCTGAGGATTTGAAGGTATTACGTTCGGAGGCATTTATGAATTAGTAGCAGGTATGTATTTACAGTAAGAATGAGTAGTTTATAGTTTAGTACGACGCTTAAATTTACCACTTACGTCCATACGTGTATATGCATAATGCAATGTATACGACTTGTGTTGAAATGCTACCGTATGCATACAAGCAAGCTCTTCAGCAGATACTGCCACGGTGTTTTATCTTCTGTCTTACGGACGATCAATCTTAATCTTTTAAGTTTTTAAACTGGCGAGACAAATATAGTAGCTTACCATACTCGGTGTTGACGGCACACATTTGAGGGTGTGGATAAGGCTCGGGACTACAGTACTGGTAAGACTCCGGGCCAGGACCGTAGTAAGCACAGTCAGGAGGAATATGTCCAAATGCCGGGTGAAATTCACATGACATCAGGTTTGGCGGTGTAGATGCATTGCTATGTGGCACTGGGCTATAAATCACATCGTGATGAGCGGGACTCATTTCCCCCGCTGAAGACACCATTGTGCTCAACATTAATCAATCAGTCTTCAATGTCGTCCCAAATGAAATCAAAGGAGGAGATATTTCCTTCCTCTCTTGACTTGACTTGACTCGTTTACCTTTTCACTTTCCTCTCTTTAATTCTTATCTGATTTTTCCACAGCATTACATTTAATGCAAATAAATGTTTGCATGTGGAGGAATGGCTGGGAACGAGCGAGTCGTCTAGTCACTCGTCATTCACTTTTTTGATTCACTCAGAAACGAAATAACAGCTTTGATTGTGAATGAATAATTCTCACAACATGAATGAATGAGCCTGGCACTCCTGCGCTTACCTATCGTAATCATAAAATAGTTCATGCGTTAGATTTTATTTTGATTGCCAAGTAATTATGAACTACTACCATCACCCGAAGGATTCAGTCAATTTCTGTCTATATTTTACCAAAGCACGTATTTCTTGTAAGGCATAATTAATCGTCTCGCACGTAAAGGGTTCCCATAAGGTTTTACTGACGATAAGCTTACATGTGTGTTAGTGCTTCCCCATTGATCAATAAGTCACTTGAAACGGCAACGGAAGAAGCAAGAGAGAAAACTTGACGAGAGAAAATTGTACGATATTCGATGCAATATATTTCCAAAGCAAGCGTAATAAATATGCTAAAAGTGTACAATAGACTATGCAGTTACTTGTGTACACAAATTAACACCTTATTTAACAAGGGGTTCATATAAATCGTTTGGTAGCTCCA
>JABASC010001109.1:0-27077 GCA_019776185.1 Plutomurus gul | reverse complement strand
GTGATTTCTTAGTTGAGACGATGTGGTGAAAGACTTGTTACAATTTGGTGTTAAGTCACATATATACGGCTTCTCGCCAGTGTGAGTTCTGATATGCTCTCTCATATTACTTCTCTGAGCAAACCTCTTTTGGCAAAACTCACAAGCGTAAGGCTTTTCTCCACTGTGTAAACGCATGTGAACTTTTAAAGACGATTTGAGATTGAATTGAACCCCACACTTTTCGCATGTAAACTCTTTCTTTGAAGTGTGAGTCGACTTTTTGTGTGTGTATAAACTTGCTCTGTAAATATAAATCAGGTAATGTTAATAAATTGGCGCATGACATATAACATAACACAAAAGAGAATGTAATATGTATTACCTGCTTTTAAATTTGCTGGAGCAAATATCACAGGCAAAGCACTTCTCTTCCAAATGAGTGTATAAATGATTTGTCAGTAATTGCTTATGTGTAAATCCTTTCTTGCATGTAGGACACACATACTTTCGTACTTGATCGTGAGCAGCAGCTTGGTGGTATAGCAGCGATGAAGGATTAGAAAAAGTTTTTTCACAATTCGGGCAATTCAAATTCCGACCAGCATAACTTCTACTTTTGGACTTCCCTACTCGCTTTGTGACTCGTTTTCGTCGCGATGACTTTTTTGTTCTTCGAATCAAATCAGTTAGTTTTACACTAGTATCACTATCCACTTTCTCCTCAGAATCTCTGATTTGTTCACGTATAAAAATAATATCACTTTGATGAGGTTCTTCCTCCAAAGCAATCGTTACAATACCAACACTTTCACCTGAACCAAACATTTTTGGTATTGTTCTACGAATTTGATTAGATGTTGTAAAAAGTGATCCTTCGTTTTCAACATTTGGCACGGTGGGTTCACTTTCATCGTCACCGTCCATTATAACATTAAGTTTTACAAATTCTGTTAAAGTTTCACTATTGGAAGAAGAAGACACTTTTGGAAGACCAATGGACATAACTGATTTTGTTCCAGCCTGTAGTATATATGATATAAAATCACTTGAAACAATGTAGAAATGGGTAATTTTATTTGTATATTTTTTATTAAATTGTAATTGCCTAAATTGGTCCTAAAAGTAAAATAAAATTAACTTACGTGAACACTACCAACTGTCTCAATTTCACTACTTTCGCATTTAACAGCAGTGACAACTTTTTTAGACAAAAATGCGGCAAATTCATCATTTTTGTTTTCGTCAAATTCATCTCGGTCATCGAATTCATCCTTTATAAGAGTAGTGCACAAATCTGTAGCAGCATAACGAGCTGGGAGTCTGCTGTGTCGTTTGGTTCTTTCAATGCACTCTGAAACAATTGGTTTAGGAATATATGGTTTGTTGGGATCCTTCCTGGGGCGACCACGTTTTCTCTTTGAAATTAACATTGGATTTTCAGCAGAGAAACTAAGAGAGGTGGCATCATATTTTCTGGTTACATTGTCAATTTGGCCTATAAGCTTTCCTAGAAGTTTTTGTCTAAAACCGAATAAAATAAAATAAGTGGGTCAAAAAAGTAAACCTTTTATTTACAATATATTCAAAAATTTACTATATGAGAAGAGCCATACCCTTCGATAATCTTGTCGAAAAATGCGACCGTTTTTTCTACAGACTCGTAACAAGTTGAACAAATTACTTTCGGGTAGTGAAGATCATTTTCACAGATCTGTTAAAACACGACAATTATTAACCAGTATTAATTCTGGTTACCTCAGACTTCAAGTCACGATGTGTTATTATTGCTTATTTTAATAAACTTGTTTACTTTTATAGGCAGGTAACGGTTAATGACAACATCTAGAGTTTCGGGAGCATCATCTGTTGTTTTTTCATAAAGATGTATAAACCGGAAATCTTGAGCTTCATTTGACGTATTTCTGCTTCTAAAACAGCAAAAGCGGCAGTAATCATTTGTTTGCATTGTATTTTCATCCACATCATTTTCATTTTCTTTCCAATTCACATCCACTTCGGTTTTCTGCTCCAGAGTTTCAGCTGAGACTGTGTCATTTTTCAAAAGAGGTTCAAACATTGTGTTCTCGTCTTAATATCAATATGGTGGCTGGGGGCTACGTTTATTTTCCGACCATCACAAACGGTTAACGACCTAATACATTGTACATAGAGTGAATAAGCGTTGTCGTTAGATTATCATTAACACACCGATATATTCTCTATTTGTTATGATTTATTTTCCAATAGTTTATTCATTTGCTAAATCATCCATATATTCCAATTAATAAAAGGACTCACCTCTTTAAATTTTACGATGACTATTAAGGATCCGAGGACGGTCAAGTTGAAACAAATCATGAGGATTCACAAAAATTTGCAAGATTTTAAGAAATCGTTAAATTAACATTTAACTAATCTGCTTAGTGTGCTTTTTGAATCATGGGCTTCACTTAATATCAAATCATTCACAAAATCAACCTATTACCGCAAAAAACTTAACACTATTAATTATGTCAGGTTATGTATGCATGTGTCGATGTAAAGTGCAAGTTTGTTCATTTGATTTGAGTGGTTTGGCGGGCTAAATGCATGCAAAAACTAGATGGAGGCTGGATCCTATTTGCATAAACACGATTTCCCCAAATTTCGCTGACACGAAAACACCTCTATGCTCATAACAATTTAAAAAATGTGGCAAATAAGTTGATGTCATTACATTACAATACACTGGCGCAGTGGCGCATGCATAGTTCAAATTGGGAAGGGGGGCACAATCTATGCATAACTAATGCCTACTAACAGACCCTTGTTATACCACACACCAGAGACTAACGCACCCTTGTTTTCCAACAATGGTACGTGATAAAATATGGAGGGAGAAGCATACCAGTGTTATTATGCGTACTGACTTCAAACAAACTAGTTTTGTAACTAGATTTTCAAATTTTTTATTCTTTAAAATAAATAATCACTGTATTTCGTATACACATTGATTTCAGCTCAAAAGTGCATAACATATAATTGAATTATACAATAATGTTAAATATAATGTATTTAGTAGTATAAAACCATCATGCACAAGCTACAGCTACGGCTTATTTATATGGTACAAAGTACAAACTGTTACCTAAGTTAACAAAAGTAAGTAAGTACCATGAAGGTTCCATCATATACAGTTAAAAACAACAAAGGTAAAATAAGATCCTATATTTAACAATTCCTACCCTAATGTGAGCTTTTTCAAATCTTGCAGTCTCATCAGTTTCCATCCAAATATCCCTTGTCGAGACTTCTTGTAGTCCCCATACATCTCACAGTCTTGCTCGTTATCTTGCCTTTTAGTGCGTAAAAGCTGTCTTCTGTTTTGTTCACTTTCATTGCCTCCCTGAATGGCCAATATTTTGGCTTGGAAAGGAGATCCCAAAACGTGTACACCGTTATATCGTACGGCAACTGAATGGCTGCCAGTACATTTTGGATAATACTCAACCTAAATGAAAGTGAAAACAAATTTCATACAGTAACATTTACAAAATTCATAATCCTTTAGTATCATTTCACAATGAATTTAGGCGCTTTATTTTACTTTTTTTATGCATAATGATATACATATAGCCGAAACGCAAGTTTACCTTGTAGCCAGTCTTTGTAGCATCCACATAAGCCCTGATTTCGTTGTCATCAATGCTCAAACTTTGAATTGTGATGTCGAGTTTTCCGCTTCCGGCTTTGCGTGTGTCAACATTAAATCTAGCTCTTTCCCCTGGAATTAAGTAAATGAAATAATGTAATTTTATTAGCAGCCCTACCAATATAATTAAGTATGTAGAACAGTAGACTGAACACAAATTGGCAAAATTCGTGTTAACATATTTATTAGTTTTTAAAGACTACTCACCAGCTGCAACTTTCTTAAGACCTCTTCCAGATACAGAGACAGCCTTTGGGTTGCATTCTTGTTGCTTTACCTGGAAGGAGAATTTTATGCACTTATAAACATGGTGTACAAATGCCTTGTGATTGCATTTTAAAACCAACCCGATAAATAAACTTTAAATTGAGGTGTACAGTGCATTTTTAAGATTGTTTATGCCCACCTTTATCTTAAAGTCAGAACCAGGAACCTCGTGTCCTAAATAGCTTACATCAAGAGAATAGTCTCCGGGCACATTTGCTTTGTAGAAAATCTCTAAAAATCCGGATTTAGTTTGCTGATGATTCACAATCACCCGACATGGTCCAGAAAATCGCAAATCCACGTATCCGTAACCTACGCATTAAAATTATATAATTAGGGAAAGTCACAACCAACACAAACAACCAACGCACGGAAAAACATAATATATGTGTGTATAGCAGCAGATAACGCTTACCAGTGTTTGGCAGGTTCATGCGAAATTTGTTAATACTGCCGGTATAGGCACACGAAAGTCCACTGCCCGTAACTTTCATACTTTTTGCAAACATATCATGACTTTGCCGGAGTTTAGTGTCCAAACAATTAATGTAATGTTGTGACGCAACAATGCCTAAAGTCTCTTCAAAAATTCTGAATTCCGTGTATTTGGTAATTAATTTTCTTGAAGATTCGAGCCTGGGTGAGCTTCCTTGACTGCAACCGTCAGACTTCATCGTTCTAAGTATATACTATAATTGTACTTGAAGAGTTGCTGGAGATCACAAACTTGTTCAGCTGCTGAAGGAAGAAATAATGGTTACATTTGAGAATCCGTACAAGCTACTTCACACGAGCGACAATTTTTGCTGCACGTGATAAGAACACTCGAGGAAGACTAAACTGCTGCTCTGCTGGAAGATAAAGAGAATTTAGAAATCTCAGCAACTTGCATAAGCACATAAAGTAATATTCGTGACGTCAAGTGCAAGGTACATCCTGGGTACGTAACCTCCAAAAGACATTAACGCTCTAGTACAGAGTGCAGTAGACAGTAGACATGCTCAATGAACTTATTGACTATTAAACTATAAAGTACAATGCATGTGACAATTACCACTTTATAACTGCTATTCTATAACGTTTTAACTATAACCTACAGGGTCTTTAGCCAAGAATGAACTCCAGATACCGACAATTTTATGTGTTCACGCATGAGATACATATCCCAATGCACAGATAAGTGCAGGGTGCGTGACAAGCCAGGGTTTGCTATACTACTTTCTAACGTAAAGGAAAGGTGGTATGTAGAACCAAGTCAGTATATTATTTAGGGTAGGGCAAAAAAGGTCGACTATGTGACTATTTATAAGTACCTAAGATTATTTTAAGACAATTCTAAGTAGGTACTTGAGGAGGAGCCTTGTAAGGCCCAATAACTTGTAATTGTATCACTTCTTCACTTCTGACTCACCCTGCATAAATTCTACAGTATTCCTAACGAGACTCTGTAGAAAAAAACATTAGAAAAAATGCTGTAGTTCAATATTGACCGTTCATTGCATTCCATTGGGGAATAGTATTTGAATGTACGCTGAACAAGCAACTCAAATCTTTTAAACGAGACGGAGAATTTAGTGGAGTCGACCACTGGCACAGTGACCATACGACCATCACAACAAGTACATGGAGAAAGGAAAGACGAATATGTGCACGTACTTATGTATCGTCTGGCGACAGACCTTGCACCGTAAGCACAATCTAATTCTTCGTTTGTACTTTACATCTCCAGACCACGTTGTAAGTATGGTAGCTCAAGTCTGGCTGGACGACTTTGTAATCGATACGAACTGTCAGATATGAACAATCGTTGTAAGCACTGTTTCTGTCTATGCAGGAACAATTACCATGTTCCACTCCTCAAATGTCCTCTTACAATAGTCTGCTAGTTTTAACTTTACTTACGACGAGTCGTTTGTCATAGAAAAAAAGGGAAGCGAGTGTTTAAAAAAAATCTATCGCACATTCCAGAACTGTAGATTAAAACGGGCGCACACTGCACACACTCAATGAATAGATAAATTATTAAAATTATGTGGATATCCATATCATGCCAATCAATCACACCAAGAGTTTCAAAAGAAATATGAATAATAAAAACTGTACAAAAGTACCGAAATGTGAACTGAAACAATCGACAATAGAAAGCGCGTAAATAAGCGCAAAATAAGATAAATAAGTATTACCGCATTAGCCAGCCAGGCACATCGTTTCCAGTTTAACAAACTCGTAAATTTATTCCAATCCCATATATGATGGTGTATGTTGCTGTTGATAGATTACACACGTGCGTGCATTACCAAAAGAAACAATCTCGTCTACTGTATACTAATTACAATAATAATGAGTCGGATTTCTTTGGCATCTTCTCTGAAATACTATTAGGCAGCTGACAATCTACGTCAATTTCCCATGCTACATAACAATAATAAGTAGATATAGTTCTCTATATCAAGAGTTAAATGCATTAATAAAGGTTGACGAACTAATCTGGTTTTTATCATTTTCAATATTGGTTAAAGCAATTGACTGTGATTCAACATGAATGAAGAGTTGAACAACAAATAATTTATACACATTTCCTCAACGTTTGTGTACGCAGCACTTCAAACACTAAAACCACACATTTAATACTAAAGTTGTCAGACAAATTATGTATGTATGTATTACAAATAACATTCTATAACATTACAAAGAGTATGGCTGCTGTCAACAATTGATCAATGGATATGAAAATACAGTGTGTAGAGCGATAACGAGAGAGGCCGATTGATTGCTCTATCTGCTCATAACAAATGTACCATTAGATTTCTAGAACAACACGGGTTGCGTACATTTGCATTCTTTGTGCTATTTATGACTAGACATATTACTTCTTTAATGTTTCCTACCACAAAATGGACAATGCAATGAAATTCTGTTTCTCTTGTTTCAATACGCTTGCACTTCTCTGCTGCAGAAACTATTAATATCAATAGTCATGCAAGTAAATGCTGTTTCAATGAAAATGCCAGTAACCACACTATTTTATGCTGATTAGTCATAAATGAAGGATTCTGAATATATTTGAAAATTCTTCATAAAGTGTGAAAGTAAGGCCCGTCGTTATCATAGCTTTGAGAAGACTGGGTGACAACCCTTTAAACAGACCCACTAGTCCCTCCTTCTTGATTGTGTATCTTATGCAATGTTTCCATCCTAAGTAAGTTCTGACCTGCAATGCAACGCATGAAAAATATTGTTTTTGTTCAAACTATTTATTTTATTGTCTTGCCAAAGCAAAGAAAACTTACCGCTCCAAATTTTGATCGAGCCACTTCAAATCCTTGCACTTGGAGTCTCTTCTTCGTTAAATCTAAAGGATACACAACAACCTTTGCTCCCAGACCCGCCAGGGAGCCGCAAATAAAACTACCAGTCAAAGGAAGTTTTGTCGATTGGGTTTTCTCTAAGGGAGGTAAATAATTCAATACATGAATTTGGTAGTGAACACAAGTATGTACCTACATTGCATTATGCGGTCAGGATGTGGTTCCTATATTTGGCCACTGAAATTTTATTTTCCAAATCGAATTATATTCAGTTGATTAGGTATTGGAAGTCTAAAGTACTGAACACAGATCAGGAGGAAAAAACGCTTCTGTTTTACGAAATTTATAAACTTGATAACTGATAAATTCCATTAATGACTGCTATCAGAAACTATGTTTATAGATAATCAACCGATTTATGGTACAAAGAGCAAAAATGATTGCGTTATTTTCTCACCTATCCCAGTCACATTGTAGTACGCTTGACGCAAGAGTTCGAAAAAGGCAAATTGAAGACCAGCATGTGGCATAATTTGTAAAATTGTTGGAGCGAAGCCTCTGAAAAAAATTACAAGTTGGGTTACTCTGTCTCCGAATAACAAACAATCATGTTTGTACATTACTAGTATTATTGATGTGTTTCAAACAACTTATATGCATTAATACTGAACGCTGGAGTCAGAGTTTGTAGATGGTTTTGCATAATTTTTTTAGACTAATTAGATTTTAGTATTTTGCTGATTAGAATAAAAACGAATAAATTCGCATTGTCATGCTATTATATAATGAACTTTTGAATAAAAGGATTTTTTTGAGTAAGGGAAAGTAAGTATAAAAGTAAAACTTACTTGTACAAGGATGTAATGCCTTCAACTTTGCACATCGTGCTAAAAGCATTAAACACTCCTTTGTAAACCTAAAGAAATAAAGAACCATAAAATGGTAATACCTCATGGATTGTTATTGCAAATTGATCCGAATAAATAATCATAGCAAAATTTAGCTTATTCACATCACTAAAGCTAACCTTAGGTTCTCCTTGACTAACTAGTCGTGTTCGGACAGTGTCAAAAGGCATTGAGAAAAATGTTGCGACCGCTCCACTGACAGAGCCGCACACGAAATGAACAAAACTTGCATTTGGTGCATTGTAGCTGCTAAGGTACACCGTTTTCGTCAAAAATTCGAAAGTACTAAACTGCAAACGAACCAATAAGATACATGACACACAAGTAAGAAAAATGCTGATTAGAAATTCTCACAATTTGTTAGTTTGTAATATAAAAACCATAACCAAGCAAATGTACTTGAAATTTTTTGCAATTTTTCTTGATTTCGTAAATACGAATTTATGTATAAATACACAAAGTCACTCAGACACAAAATCAATACGTATAAGAAAAAGCAGGGGTTAGTAATGTAGTCTAGTCTAGATTAGTAGGTAGGTAGTATAAAGTACAAGGTATTCGCTGCATTTGAGACTACGACCAAACAATTACGTCTACAGTCCGCCCACAAGGTTAATACTCTTTAAATCATCATCAGTATTAAATCCGTTCAATTATTTCGAACACTATAATTACTGACACCGCGATTCCATCTGATTGCTGGTCCTACTCAACTTTAAAGCCCGCAGCCTTGGAATTTATTCAGATTTAATAGAATTTCCACGTAGTAGTTCATATGCGCCTTAAAATGCTAAACTCCACCAATCCTTCTTCAGTTCAGCAATTATTGTAATACGACTATGATAACAATTATGAATGAATACGCTAAAGTGATACTACAATACACAATGCTAGTAGACCGACTGCAATTCATGTGATGGTAATGATAAAACCTACAACTTGATAAGTTTGACTTATAGGACGGGTTCGCCTATCTCCCCACACTACTACATGGTTATTAAAACTGGGCAATTTGCAAATTTGCATTCGCGCAATATCATCAAGACAGTCCATGAATTTATAATGTGGGCACACAAGGGGGTACATAAAATACGTAGTCCGATACGAGCCAAGTAACCCAAAACTCAACCTTCGCGAGTACCACCACATAGTCTGGTCCTACGAACTACGATAATTACGAACAAAGTCAACTTTTAGCCTCTAGAATTAAATATGCTCTAGGCGCACAGGAAAAGAGAGAAAACCTCGTATGATTGTCAGTCAGATTCTATGATTATTAGATTTTTGCGCTGAAGTCCATTTTTTCCTTTTTTCGAGCTGTTGATACAGATGTCAGGTTTCTACAGGTTTCAGTATCTTCATATTTTATGATGAGACAGACTTAACGTAATGGTCGAATATATCAGCGTCCAGCGTACACGAGAAATTACTTATCTGTATGTTCCTAAACTGCTACCGTAACTTGATTTTAAATGAGTTCTACCTCTCGATATAGTAGGGGAGACTGGGTATGGTTGGTACACTTTTTTCAGTGAATTTCCACAGCCAAAATTTGTGTGGTATAATAAATGAAGTGATATTGCACAAAGATGTAAAATATATCTGTGTACATTATCATATTTTTTGTTTAATTTAAATAATATAAATATTCAAGGTGGAAGCACAAATTAATTGAATGTAAAAAGTGAGAAGTGCACCACCACGGGTGAGTAGGATTGGTGTTGGTACATACATACAGTGGGGAGGGTTGGTACACTGTATTTGCATTAATTAAGGGAATAATTCTGTCCTTTTCTTCTAGCACTTTCTGCTCCTCACAGGTGTCTGAACAATTTCTGCCTTTTTGGTTTTTCGCTTATTGATTTTTGGCGAATTTTTCGATTTTCTCGTCGGACCTTTTGATTTTTTCGCTGCAACAGCTAATTCTAAACTAATTTGCTGCTTCATTCATTTTCTCAATAGAAATACCTCTGGAGGTTGTTCGAATCCATTGACGTGGCATTTCTATTAAAAATTGTAATGCAACAAAACATGTAAATCGTGACAGCGTTAGCAATACCTGTACCAAATATCCCCACCCCGATATTTTGAATATGTATTTACTGTGTTTCCAGAAATTGGTCGCCGGATTTATGAAAGATGAATCTTTGCAAAGTTGGATATTTATGTACGTAAGGGTGATAATTTAAAAAAATTACCTTTACAGCGTATACCCGTCCCTGTCCGAAGATAATAAAAATTTAATGTTTAAAAAGTTACTTTGGAGTGAGGAAAACTTGTTTTATTTTATGCCAAATGCAAAAATTGGTATTTATCTGCCAAACTTCGTTTAGAAGTACAAATGAATGGGTGGTTCCTAAATTAAAATTTTGGCGAAAATAAAACAAGGTTAAAATAGTAATATCCGCGTGTACCAACTATACCCCTGTACCAACCATACCCAGTCTCCCTTAGAGTTCAGCTTCAGCTGTGTATATATATTTACTGTCTGCGATTATGTGAGCAGGCTTTTCTATAAACTTATAATACCTTTAAGATAAAGTCGTGGAATTGTATAGTTTACAGCAATCAAGTGGCAGCCAGAAGATATTTGATTTTCTGCATAATATTCCCTACTTAAGTAGTACAATATAATTCAAGACAACAAGACAGCGAGAGTGTAAGTTCACTATAAGAAGAGACACGACAACATGAGACTACTGTCTGTGCCCGATGTGTGACTACAATCGCAAATGAGGCAAGCTGAGCCAAAAGATCAGTCAGTCCAATAACATACAAGATCGAGTAATCACTCACACTCTTAATCTATTATAACATAACTACTATACTGAAGGAATGCATACCTGAGCTAGTCCATAGACCCCTGACAACATTTGAGCAGGGATGTGTCCTTTCCACATGGCACGATACGTCTCTTCCCGCATTATTCGCAAAGAGGCTTGCTTCAGACTCCAATAGTAATTTTCATTGCTTGGCTTAAATGGTTCGTGTTGAAGCTGCAATAAAAAAAAGTATTTAACACACAGTATTATTATTGCAACAAGCTCCTTGTGCTATTATCTGTAACAATTTAAGATGAACGCATCTTTTTCAAAAAATATTATCCAACACGTAATAAGTGTACAAACTACAAATCATTCTAGTTGAAAACAGAATGCTGGAGGCATGGAAATTGGCTGTAGTCAATTTGTACACATGTGAATTTGCATATGAAATTAGGAAAACGTGAATTTTGCAGTGTAGTGGAATAAAGACGGCATTAATTTGTGTGTAATACTAGTTTGTCTGTTTGTGAAGGGTTAAAGGGCATTTTGACTCATTAAGCGAAGACTGACCTGAAATCGAATTTTCAGTACATCCAAAGGTTGACAGAGGAATCTGGTAATCGTGCCACTTAGAACACCAGCTATGCCTTGCCAAAACGGGGCTAAGTGATAATCTCGATTTACTTCGAAGCCAACCATACCGACTTCGTTTGGAAGAAACGCTGTTGTATGGAGTTAGAGTCTTTGTGTGAACTCCCTTGTGCTTATTTGTTATGTGATATTATTGTGATGATGATGGAAGATAAAATTAGCTGGGTCCGATAACACTGGATCGTGTAACACAAGAAAGAACAGCCAAATCGACGATTGCTGGATTGGTTGTCTTGTTTTTGTTGTTCGGATTCCTTTTCTCCTCAATCATGTTCTGCAAAAGGAGAAAAAGTGTGAATAAGCAAGTACAGGGGCGGTTACTAAAAAATACACCTCTCACGACAAAGCACGGCAACCTTTGGATTTTCAACACTTATCTTGTTTTCGTGATCATTCTACGATAAAGCAAATAACGATCTTCACTAAAACAGCTAGTAGGGAAGGAATGCTTCAAGGCAAGAGAAAAAATGATTGGAAATAAAAGTTGAATCAGCAAAAAGAATGTAAATGCACTGGCAAAGAATTAGTAATAATAAACCGGCCAATGCAAATAAAATACCTTTAATCCGATAATATTAGAGAGATATTACGATATCAGAATTCCTTTAAAAAGCTTTTTCACTTGAATATACGAATGTTCATGAAACCTGAAAGTACCTTTGCCCATTCATGCATTCTTCTATAAGAATCATCTTTCCATTCGTTTGGATTGTCCGCAAAATCATCTATTCGTGAATTAAATATCAGGTTGCAATTGCGAGCTTCTTGCTAGGGCGTCAATAGTGAGCCTTAATAGATATAATTAGGGTGTGTCCCCCATCCAGAATAAATCATGTTCTCCGGTGATGTATTTATTTGGTACGAACCGCGTGAACATCCCCATAATGTCTTTGACTTCTGTGTAATTACTACTTTTATTACCTTATAAAACGGGTTAATTTACATTTTCGCAAGTTTTAGATAACACAAGTGGTCAGTCACAACACCTTTCATTATTTTTCCTATAATGAGGTTTTAATCATCTGATTTTCACATAGCATTGGGTTACATATTAACGTTACGCTTTACTCGCTCACGTGTAAAGTCACAAGATTAACTATAAGCACCTCATGCCTGGAGTTGGGTTGTACGATTTGAGTTAAATGCAAGTAGGTAATGCAGCTGCTAAAACAATTTCGGTAACAACGGAAGGAATAACTGCAGACCAGGCAGGCAGTAAAATTTGTATGACTGTTAAAACTCATTACGCGAGAACTACAATTCTTACAACTACCTTCGCTTTCTACAGAAATGCAATAAATTGCAATAATACCTACTTGCACAGTGAATAGTGATCAATAGAATCTCAAATGAAACAAAGACAAGCCTATTAGAATGTGAACAATAGAACGTTTCAGATTGACGACTTCAGTCATTACTTTGTCTGTTCACACGCATGCATTTTGGTGTCCTAAGCGAAATTCTCCCCACAATCGAATTCATCCAATTGATAGGCACTTGCTTCCCTTAGTAATGTAACAAAGGTGATCTACTGAAAAAGGAAGTACAATAATGTTCGAATACCGACAGGAATAAGAAAAGGAGAGTGTTCAATTGTAAGCACATGAATAATGTTCCTAGGAAAGCATTATAGAAAAATTCACCGGATTACCAATTGCTTTTGGAGTGTTACCGCAGTAAGCACAATACTCGACAAAGAATCAGATCACGACGAAATGGAGATTAGAAGAGCGAGTGGCTGCAAAAAAGGAAGCGACGGATTTAAGATGGAAATGAAATGCTCTCGCATCGCATCTCCTTTTGTTAGAGAGAGCTAGTTTACACTTAATTTTCCATCCCGTACAGTGAATCTCTTTAAGTCAAGGGGAGTCAAACCAAAGTCAAAAGCTTTTTAAAGCGGACAGCAACAAACAAGAAAAAGTCCTTTGCCCCCTTCTGGCCATTACATAATAAAGCACGGCACAGAAAACAACAGCAAACAGGCACCGCTAGTAAATCAGATGCAAATGCTTTGAGTTTTATTTTAAATAAATGCTGCTCTAAGTAAGTAAGTGTCTTCATAGTTCGTGCCTTGTTGGCTATGACTGCTGTTGTATGCACCACTCTTGTACCTTTATATGTTTAGATGCATTTTTATATCTCGTTCCGTAATCGCTCCCTAACTGCTCTCTGCCTGCTGTGGCTACACTATGTGTAAGAAACGATAAAACACCACACAGGTAAGTGTATGACTGTACTATTCTTTAATATTTGAATACCGCATCGTCCACAACCTACACAAATGCAAATCATGTATAAAAAGAACGAAATGCCTGCATAAATAAACTGCTCCCCACAGTCAACAAAATATCACACACGGATAAGTACAGAAAAACCAAGAATAAATTCAGTATTCGTATTACTAATGTGCCAGGGTTTCCCTTTGTCCGGATTCATTTCATTTTATACGCCCATCAAACGAATAGAAGTGAATCTGCTGTTACTTATGTATTTACATGTCTATTAAATTCAGACAAAAAGATGCTCGGATTTTTTTATCCGTTCAAACGAGTGGATGGTTTGAAACCTTGTCTCGATGGTGTTGTGCACAGCGCACTAGCATCAAGTAAGAGAGATAAGTGGCTGATAAAAGTATAATGTCATCGTCATCTTTAGTTCGCGTGGTCTTTAAGAAAGGGACAGTCAAACAAAGCCAGATACGCACAGAATAAAAATAAAACAATTGTGGGTACAATACACTCAATACACAGCCACTCCTCAGTTTTGGATGACATTTAGACAACTTGATCCGGTCTCCAAATCTAATCCCTTGTGGGCACAATGTTGTACTTCATGCCGCAATAAATAACATAAACCATATAAGAAAACTTGAATTCATTTTTAATACCAAATTGATTAATATACCACAGTGTTGTAGGAGACAGCCAGCAAAACTTATATCGCGGTATGCAATGTAGTAACTCTATAGTACAGACATTATTCATACATTAAATTTTTGCATCTGTCACAGTTTGGCATGGTAGACAACGTACGATGACGTTTTTATGCTGACAAGAATCATCACTCACGGAAAAACTGTAAATACAAATAACATCCTGAGATTCGAGAATGCATCTGAACGAGAGAGTCTACACACCTGGGCTTGGACAAAGACGTAACAGGACCAAACATGGTGTTCAACTACCTAGGTACATTAGATTTTTTACCTCATACTACAGGTAAAATTCAAATTAGAAGTCTACATTCCGTACACGTCGATAAATGAGTTTGTATAATGTTCTTTGAACATGTACCAAATACCGAAACCATCTAACAAATATGGGATATCGAATATCCACTTTACACATGTCTTAACTGGACCAACTAGAGTTAATTAGTATCGTGGCAATGTGGTAATCTCTCGGCATGGTTTATACTTATACCTATGGACATTTTACCAATATTACTAAAGTAGTCACAATCCTAAGGCTACAGGAACAGGAAACTAGGAACCAATCAGCATATTTCTGCTAATACGTACTATAATTATCACCCAATAAAGGAAGGGTAATAAGAATGAAACAATAATGGCAGCAATTCCAGAAGATGTGGCCCGGGCACGCTCAAACTCGGGGGTACACATTTGACTTGCTCATCTAGATCTGTGCGTATCAGATTTATACAAGAACGCGTTTTCCGCCGAACGAAAGTGGTTGGTTTTACGGTCTGACACAACGTCAATGAAATTCTGTTGTTTACAAAATGACTTCAGAATTCATAATCAAGAAGAACTCACATGTTAATTTAAAAATGTAAAACTCACTTTTCCACTCTGAAGCCATCGCGTCTGCTGTCATTCTTACAAACCACCTACAGACAGACTCAAACAGAGTTAGCCACATCAGAACTATTGCATACTTACTTACGTACTTACGTAGTCACAATTTACACAAATTCTAGTATGGGAGAGAAAACCAGAAAACTGGATTTAAATACATGACTACTTCCAGTACCTAAATAATAAAAATGATTCGAGAACAGAATCGGTTTCGACTCCTTTACTGATTGTAAATTCCAAAATCCGTCTCACCTTCTGCCTTCTGGGGTACGCACCATAATCAGTACAATTTTGTGGCAAAGATTTGCAAAAACATAGCACTCGTCTTGTTTTAATTGTTTTTCAGCACATTTTAAGTAGTGGGAGATTGTGAGTCAACTTGCATACTATCCTATCTTATTGTAAGAGCTTCATTCACGAGTAGTGGGTAGATAAAAGGTAGAATAGTTGATAAACAACAAAGCATTTTAGTTTCAGTCTGAAAGAAGAAGCGCGACTGAAAACATCTCTCTGTGCGGTTGAAGAAAGGGAGATCTGGTGCGACCAGTCAATTCAACATCTCACAAGTGGAGTGAGTGAGTGAGTGAGTGAGTGAGTTCGAGTGGTGGAGTCCGGGCCAACTGGCTAAAGCCAGTAGTCGTCGCGAACAGACTTTAAATTAACTACATATGACATAACCGATCATAGCTCCCTACTACAATTTAGAATGTGACGTTTATACTTCTGTACATAATATTACATAAGTCTCTACTACCTACCTTGTTGCTACAATTCTCTCTGTTAAACAAAACCAACTGATTCGTAAAGGTAGGTTTAAGCTCACTTCATGGATAATATACCAGAACCAAAATGAGATCACACAATATTATCTGGAGCACTCAACTCCTGCTGGATTGAACAATGCACAGATGAAATCAGAAAACCTTTCCAGAAAATTCATGTGTGCACATTTAAATTATACGAAGTGTAATGTTTGTAAATACATAATTTTTTCCACAATTACAAGTTGTGATTTACAACTTGTGAATTTCAGATCGAGTGGCCCCTTCATTTAATATTCCCATGTTTGTGTTTTTCAACGCGAACTCTTTATATTCTTGATTATACTGTATAGTTAAATTCCCCCTAGCACCTTTGTCTCATTTCTGCCAGCCTCGTGTGAAATGTGACATTTACCTTTCAAACATAATCACTAACAGGGATATTCGATGGCATAACCCACAATTAATCCAACACTATTTCATTTTTCTTGTAAGAATAGTTTACGTAAACGAATAAAAAAAAATTAACCCACTATCTAATTTTCTAAATCTAATTTAGATACCTGTAAAAATCTATTTTCTATAGATTCATTCACTCTTACTGATCCTCTTTGTTAGTTTAGTTTATTTACCTACAGACGCAATTTTCTTCTGGTGTGGTTTAGTAACTGGTTAGCAATATTCTAGTTAGCAAGTTTAAGTAGCCTACGTGGGCCATCTACTCAATTTAAGCTCAATGTTTATTGTAATTGCAAATAGTACTGTACGAAACCTTACAGGTGAATTTGTGAACTCGTCAATGCAACACACACGTGGTGAAAGACGAACTTTAGTGGGCACCTTTTTCCCGAGCTGTGGGCTTGGGAAAAAGCTGGCCAAGTAAAAAAGTGTTTCACTTTTTCTTATCTAATCCATGGGGATTTGACATAAACACTTGTTAAAAATGTTTGCAAAGGAGCAGTGTTCTGAAACTTTTACATGCTACAGATAGACAGAAAATATATTTTCACTCGAGTCAATTTGCTACATGGCTAATACTTGAGGGGAAACTGCAATTTTAACTGAAGCACACTAAAAAAGCATGCGTACGTGAAAGTAGCAAACACTTTGAATTCTAGCAAACATGAAGGTAAAAGTATCGGACATTTACAAAATTGGGCTCCTACACCTCCGACACCAAAGGGCCTGATCTGCAACATAAGTGATGCGTATCGAACGTGCTTCCTACTTTGTTATTCAGTGTAAACCCACACAAAAAATGACCTATGATCTCTCCCATCCTCCCATACCTTTATACATACAATTGGAATGATGTATGTATAGTATGTCAGTATTTGGGAGTGTGTTTGGCGTTTGGGGAACCCTTCTTTAGTACTTTACTTAGTAGGTCTGCGGGTTCACACGTCTCTAAACGACGGTCCATTAATTGAAGAAAATTGCTGATTTTTTCAACCCTCCCCTTGGATGACAAATGATGACAATTAATGACCATCCCCCCTCCATGTCATTAAAGTTGAATCGATGGAAGTACAGGACCGCTCCACCGAAGTTTAAAAATGGTTCCCAATGCAGGTGGCGATTTGGTGCACTCATTTAATTTTCGGGGTGATGCCCCTCTTACGTGGTTATTTTTTATAACGGATGACAACACGGCAGCACCCCTTTCCCCAATGATAATTGACAGCATTAGGAATAGGAATACCCCCATATCCTCCCTTATATTGTCATCATAATTAATGGACCATCCCTAAGTGTCCACTACAATTTCAAAGTGTTAGTTGAATAACAGAGAGGTAGCAAATTCGATGTACGTCCCCGTGTGGCTGGGGTTGGGGCCTTTTGGTAGGAGCCCCATTCTGTATGTGTCCGCTACTTCACTCCACCTATGTTAAAATTGTTAAATACTATGTTGATACTAATTTTTTCAAAATATTGAAAGGTCAATCTTTATTTGGATTTGTGAGTAGTACACTTTAGTCAACAGTCAGTATAGTACAGATAGTAATGCAGACTGGATTCACTGGATTAATACATTTTGATGACACGAACGTTTTCTCGTATGAAGGATCAACATACATAATACATCTTATATTAAATATATAATGGTTTCAGAATCAATCTTAAAGTTGAAACATGTGGCTAAATAATATTAGTAAGATCTCATTAACGTAAAAAACAGGATAAACTGTGGAGTAATTGAAAAATATCTATAAGGTAGTAACTAGCAAACCAACATAAAAAGAAGCCTCTAGAGTATAGCAAAGCATGTATTAATGTCTAAATATGGAAAGCGAAAATTCTCATTACCTTGTTCTATAAAGACGTAGAGGTGTTACACAAATCATGCTGCAAATCTCACATACAATAACTAATGTAATAAAAGTAGTTACACAGGTCAGGTCAAATTACTGGCTGCCACACCGCCACATAATATGCAAAATTGTCAAAACCGAAAAATTAGCGAAGTTGAGCAAACCAAATTAAAGGATACATCGCGCCCTGAAAATATATGATATTTCTGATTGGGGCATTCAAAGAGCAAACTCTTAATTTTATCGATATCAGCATTCCACACTACCCGTTTGTCAAACTGAATTTTTGTATAAATATAAGTTTTAGATGCTTTACAATACAAATTCCTGTTTATTTGACCTAGCTAAAGGAAAATATCACCTTCGGAGATGCGTACATGCTAGGTAGCCCTTGAAATTGTATCAAATTTCATGTAATTGACCAAAAGTACTTATATCACATAATTAGGTACTTTGGCCAAATTATTGATGTACATATGAACGTGTTTAGTTTTAATTATCAGCCGAATCGACATTAAAAATATCGCTACCCCCAAGCAACACTAAATGACCCCTGGAGGTCAACCTTTGAGTTAACCGATGTAAATATAAAAGCCAAAAAGTATAGAAATTATACATCATTGGGGACTTTCTTCACTTAACCCACTTGAGTTCAATATTTGATTATTATTACGTAATTATACATGGATAATAGGATTCATTTTTATACGATAATTGAATCTTACATGAAAAAAATTAAAACGCATCATACCAGTTTTAAAAAAAACATGTTCTGCTATCCCTTTTGCAACAAAAAAATTAATGAGTTTGAACCTGACCAATTTCCCCCAGGGTTGTTTGAAGAAGTCATATTTACCTTCCCAATGTGTTATCTCAAATCTTTCAAAATTGTGGAGGCAATAGGTTTAATTTTAGGTGTGAGGTCAATTACATGAAACTTGGGTAGAAAGGCGACACATTCTTTATTTTAATGGTCTGTTTGTTTGTAGGCATAAACCGACGTCGGTGTGGGTGACTGATTGAGCAGAAGACGCCAATGGAAACATGAGAAAAACAAAACTTGGCCACGGTGGCCTATTCCTTCAGCTGATTATAGTTTCTTTGTTGTCGCAATTAAACGTTACATCATGCCGCATTCACGTCGACAGGAAAACAGTCCAAGAACTTGTTAATAGAGCGCGTAAGATTTTCACCATATTTTCTGTATTCTAAGTATTATGAAAAGTAATAGCCTGAATCATTTATATTGTTTAAAAAAATTGAATTTCTAGTTGTGGAATCCTTGGCTCAAAAACAAAGGGACCTGTTGGAAGATGATGACATCCTTTCATATCAAGATCCAGAAGTGATGCCAGGTTTTTTTGAAGGGGATATTGCTGGAATTATTGAGGAAGATGAAGTATGTACTTAAACTACATGCACCGCACCTACTATATGTACAATGTAATGAATAATGCTATTTTGTTAATTTTTAGATTGGACGAGTTGGAATAAATTTCGAAAAGTTTCCCGCAAGACGGTGGCAAAATAATACTGTTCACTACTTGATCAGTTCACTTTACCGTAAGTTCACTTTGCGTTTTCATTTCTGCAATGATAATAATTTTTATAAGTTTTCAATTAAATTGATTTTCGATTTGTTAAATTTTTTAGTTCCAGATGAGTACAGTATAATAAAAACATCAATCGGGATTTTAGACTTTTTCACCTGTCTAGATTTTAAAGAGTGGGATGGCGATGAACCAGACTACTTAGTTATATGGCCTGTACAAAAACCATCCGGGTAAGCACAAACAGTACACGGTTTACCTGAATTTGGGAATGAATGAACTCCAACACAATTACAAAACAATTTCAAGTTTTGCATCGACGTACTTAATGTAGATGTTGGAGTTACGTCGGTCGGCTTGGTGGTCCTCAAATAGTATCATTGCAAGCTCCCGACCCCAAGTCTCCACAATGCTTTGCTGGGATCGGTCGCCCACTACATGAAATCATGCACGCTTTAGGTGTGTTTCATGAACAGTCAAGACCAGACAGAGATAAGTATGTCAATGTTGTGAAGAAAAACGTACTCAAAGGTTAGGGACAAAGAACTTTATTTATTTATTTCAATATTTTCCAATTTATAACAATTCCAATCAAATTGCAGATAACCGTATTCTTATACTATACTTATAAACATATGCAATAATTAATAATCCTTACTATTTATGCTAAATAAAGGGACCTTCTCCATTTAATAGTTGGTCACATTGTCCATGCCGCAAAAATAGGCTTTCTCCATTCCGCAGATAAAGGCTTTCTCCATTCTGCAGATAAAGGCTTTCTCCATTCCGCAGATAAAGGCTTTCTCCATTTCACTGAGAAACGCTTTCTCTTCCACTAAGAAATCCTTTCCACACTAATGCAAAATTGCTTTCTCCTCGTCAAGAAGGACCTCGCTTTCTCCAATAAATGCGTGAATACTTTCCCTTTAAATAGGAGAATTTTCACTCCACCACACAGAGGAATAGCTTTTTCCTTTAAATGTTTGCATACTTTCCCCACCAAATGCTACAACGCTTTCTACTTTCAGTAGAGGGCGTTTTCTCTATGATATAAAAGGCTTTAAATATCACAAAAAAGTTGAAAATTCTCGGTCAAGCTAATTCTGATAGATTATTTTATAAATTGCATTTATATATAACACAATGTTTTCTTATTCAGGTTTCATTAATAATTTCGATAAGCTGCACGGAAAAAATGTGTCTCTACCTTTCGGGTACGATTATAATAGCATCATGCATTATGGGGTCAACTTTTTTAGGTAAGACAATATTGTTTCTTCAAGGATTACTTTGCATTATAAATCTGTATCCATATATAAATTAGCTAACACAGCAGAAATGACAACTCCTCCATGTTTTTCATTTCGCAGTAAAAACAGAAGGAACGCAACTTTAGTTCCGAAACAAAAGGGGCGATTGATTGGTCAAAGGATCAACCTGAGCCGTCTAGACTGTCTGAAACTGAACGCAATGTACGGCTGTCTTGACGCCTCCGCGTTCGAAAAAAGAAAATACACGGCAATCTGTGACTTTTTAGGACTAGAGTCTACCTTTCCAAAGTCCAAGAAGGGCGCCACAACTACTACAACAACTGTGAAACCCAAGTTAAAAGCTCCTTCAGCAGCAAAGCCGAAGCCAAAAGCTACTTCAACTGCAAAGCCAAAATGAAAAACATGATTCGTTTTGCTAGCTAACTTTCAAACTTCAAATATTTATCTGGACGCTAAGACTGTTACAGTTGTATGCACGGATCCTTTAAAACTCGGCATCTGTATTTAAACAAGTGGGGCAGGACTCGTTTACCTAATCTTTTCAAATATTACTTCTCAAAACGCTTCTCCAATTATTTACTTGCAAAGGTATCATAGATTATTTGGAAGCCTTTTGAGAAGTAATATTGCACAAATTCGGAAATGGTTAAAAGGAAAGGTGTTGTTCGGCCCCAAATGCCTGAGCCGATTATGAAGGATCCGTGCAGTGCACACTAGTGTGCCAGTTTATTGTAATAAATACGCAAGATTTTTCCAAAGATATGCAAGACTCGAATTTTTGCATAGTCATATCATATTTCTTCACATAACATGGTCTTCAAATAATTGTACGTGCAAAATCAAAGGACTGTGAATTGTCGTCGTTTAATAGACGATATCGTCATATCAGCGCTACGTGACTCCATAATAATTTTACATCATCACCTTTAATAAATAATATTGATATCATATTTATGAATCTATAATTTCAACTCAAATATCATTTCAACACCAGCTTGGAAAGTTTACAGTGTATTTGGCTGAAATCGTTAATTTAATAAACGATGTTATATAAATATTACTTGTTAATACAATAAATTAGTTAGACTTTCACTGTAAAATGTACGAACATAATACATACAATGAAAGTAAATATCCTAACGTGGTTTTGTCAGACAAAAGTGCACTTGGTACAGATCCTTGGAGTCATCGAATCGGTCCCTAATATGTATTCGGTTGTTTTAGACAGATACTAACTTAGTATTTGCCGTTTGGAGAAAAATTAAAAGAATCGAGGTTCATGCAGCCGCTTCACAACAACTAGGGGTTACCATGAAATGGACAGCACGGACACTATACACCAATTTAAAATAGATGCGACGGACACCCAGTATTGATGAATTGCAATGTTGATTTTTAATTTTCAGGAGTATCTTCCAGTTTAACTACGGATGTATGTATGTTAACAATAACAGGCGTCCCACTGCAGACTATAGCCTAATCGAAGTGAAAGTGCGCGGACCTCTTGTGTCGGATCCATTAATTGTGTACTGACTGACGTAATGTCTATACCGATAGACAAGTCCTGGCTTAGGTCAGGTCAGACTGTGGATAAACCTTCGCCATCCCTTTGCAGTGCTATATAGTAGTACCGATATTAAGACCATGATGCAGGCATGGTGGATTGAGACACCTCGAGAGGCTTGCCAAGATAAGGTCAGATGCAAGGCCAACCGCATTGCTTGGTATCGCATTATTCTTAAACTGAAGACTCGGATTCAATTCAACAAGCCTTCACACATCTCCTGTGATTGCATCTACTCCACTACGGCTAGACTACCGGCTCAATAAATGTTGTCAGTGCCCCAAGTCCCCAGCAGCTACTGCTGTTTCGCTATTTCAACCTGACATTCATCAAATACCGGAATACCAAAAAAAACGACTGAGGGTGCATTCGGTGGATGGACGTCATCAAGTTATGACATCTGGAGAAAAGAGGAGAATCGATGAACTGGTTTAAAGTATTTCCAAGCATAGATTGAACGATGAATGTCGTTGAAACTGAAGTTAGAAAAGAAATCTACTTTATTGATCAAAACAAAAAGATTACTCCTCACGCGAATCTAACCTTATTTATTTTTGTTTTTGTATTAATTGTGTTGGATATTCCTCAAAAGACGAATTTTGTTGATTGTGGAGTTTTTATTCTTCGGTACGCTGAATATCGCTCTAAGGAGACGCATGAAGTAAGTACACTTTCGTTGGGAATGAAATATGAAACATTCCGCAAAAAGGTTAACATTACGCATCGTTAACATCCCGTCTGAAGCGGTTTTAATCATTTTTTGTAAAAATCAGTTAAAGTAATGATTTAGAAAATCAGTTGTAACATTAGCACTAAATATACATTTATCAAAAGCATTGCCACAAAAATTAACGAAAAAAATGTCAACACAACAAAAAAACGTTAATCCACAACCAGTGTCACTTTTAGTGGCATAACCAAATTAGCAGATCAGTGTTTGCGGGAGCAATATATATTATTTATTTATAGTCATAACTGCTACCAAACACAAAAACATGGGTGATTACAGAACTTTAGATTTCCAAAAATCATTTTCCATCACGACAAGCTATGAAAGAAAGATCAACGAAGAAACTCAACCAATTACCGAAATGTTTCTACTATACTGTAAATAACTTACAGATAGCAAACATAATGTATAAATTCAGTTATTGCAGAGTTAAGGCAAAACAACGTTTTTCGATAATTGCCTATGTTTCTTGATTGATTCAGATTCTGAATATATGTACATGTATGTATTCAACCACAATAAAATCCTTAATTGCACGACTATTCAGAATTGTAATATGTAATTGAGTTATCTAAATTGTTTTCGTCTAAAGAGTATTGCAAACTTTGTACAATTCACTAGAATAACATTCATGATACGTTCCACTGTTCCACTGCACATTTCCTGATAGAACTGATAATAAAATCTACAAACTACACCTGAATCCATTACAAATGAAAGTACAAATATCGTACACAGATGCCGAAATATTAAATCGTTTTCTTAAACACTTTAAAAGACGCTACTTTTTCTTCCAATTTAAACTGTTAAACTGATTAAGTTCAATTATAAACCTGAGGAAGTAAAATATTTTTAACAGAGAAGTTTTTTTATCACTGAATTCACGAATACCAGAATGAGACCAGGATGAGATCAAGTCATCAAATTGCAACGAACTGTCAGGTAACAAAAGAAGAATCTTCGTCACTAATGTTAAGTAGATTGGAAATGCTGTCCGTGGTATCTTCAGTGTCAAACTGTACATTAACTTCTTGGTTATAGAAATTTTCAGAATTTTCTTTTGTGTTAACATCAGCTGCTTTAGGCACAGCGTCTGAATCGGGATGAAATTTTTTAATGTGAGTTCTAGCGTTACTCTTGCATACGAATCCCGTATTACATATGGGACAACTATACGGTGCAACATAATCTTCAGTTCTGGGAACTCTTTTTCTACTTACAGGAATTTGCTCAGAGCCAGGATGCTTTCTACGAATATGATAATTGGCATTGCCTTTGTAAACAAATCTATTATGGCATACAGGACATTCGAATGGTTTTTTCATCCTTCTTCGTCTTGCTGACTGAGAGTTGTCCCCGTCGCCTTCACCTTCGTCTTCCTCGTTTTCTTCCCCATCCTCGTCATCCTCTTCCTCTTCAGATTCTTCCAAATCGAATTCATTGTGCTCTGTTAAACTAGATTTTGCATTGTTATTAAGTTTTTCAGGTATCTCTATTTTCTTCTGTTTTTTAGGATTTCTTTTATTGTTTTGTGGACTTTTTTCGTCAGGACTGCTTTGTGGAAGCTCTGGAGCCAACACGGAGGCATTTGAGATTCCTGCTGCTCTACGCGTTCTTGTTTCACTTATAACGTTGTCAATACATTCGACCAAAACGCCAAACTTGACTAAAAAATTATATATAAAACTGCATTGTTCCGTCAGTAACACTTCAGGAAAGGCAATCACAAATGACACCATCTCCGAAATAGATGCCTTCATATTGTCCATAAAATTGTATTTTCTAACTATGGCTATATTTAAATGAGAAACTAGCTCCACTTCTGAAATCGTGGCAAACACGAACATCGGGCAAATTGAGTTTTGTGGAAGTACTGGTCGGAGATAATTTACAGGAGTATCAGCAATCTGTAATTTGTACATATTACCAATCAGAAAAATATATATGTAGTTTTTAATTCATCTTTCAGAGAAGACAAATACTTGAGTTTAATTGTGGTTATTGTATGCACAAAGAAATTACAATCAAAATTAGAACAACCTCCAATGACACTAACAAATTCGCATTTTCACAACGAACGTCGCTTCCGAGTTTTTGAAAGAGCTCCCTGAGACAGATTACATCATGGTGAGCCATAAGATTCGGGTGATGATAACAAGAACTAATAAACGTTCTCCAGAGGGTAACAGACTCAGTGGAAGGTAGTGGACAATCTTCAATTATTTCATACCTAAAATGTTTGAATATATTTGTAAACTTATATGCATACACAAACATGTTGTATGTAATCAATCAAAATTTACTAAATATATTTATTTACTTGTCAGCTTGATCATCTTCGTTGTTAAAGTTTGGCTTCAAGCCTTCACCGGCGAGATCGCAATAATGCATTCTGCATTTGATTACGTGCAAAAGTTTTCATGCTTTTTCGTCACCATTTATTTTGTCTAATGACAATATCTCAACTTTTGAAAGTATTCTGTACGATTTTCATAATGAAATTTCCCTGATGTTTATATATTTAAATGGCAAATGATAGAAATACTTGACAGTTTTTGAATTTAGAGGTTTATTAAACCCTGCACAAGTCTTTTAAACCTGTGTTTACTGCAAATAGAGAAAATAACTCCATATCTCTGCACATAAATGCATTTTTTAAATTTTAAAACTAGGAAAATTATCAAATTCAAACTTTGAAAAATGTATTTGTTTGTTTGTACAGTTCTGCACACAATTAAATAATATAGATTTCCCGCGGATGCATCTGTTGTGATCAAGCTTCCTCCGATAGCTGTCTCACTGTAATCTCAACACTCAGAACTGACGCTTGTAAGTATGAAGTCTCACAAAATTTCAATTGCAATTGCATTCAATTTGATCAATATTCAAAAAGAAAGAATGTGAATGAATGTAGTTTGAGTTTGTAAATTGTAAATGACATAATACACGCCACATAACCTACATATGTGTCTTATCAAAATAACTCAGTTAAGTTTTCACCTAAATAAAACGATGATATGGCTTCACGAACAAAGCTTAGAAATTCTCACATATTTAATGTAAGATTTTCTCTCATCCAAGTTTTAAATCTCATCCGAATTTTTTAACTTTTGACTCTGAGCTCGCTCGAAATCACTGTTTTCATTAGAACATTTTCATTTTTCCCATGTATCAGAGAAATACATGATCCGTAGTCTCATCGTAATTAGAAACAGAATATTTACTTGCAAAAACAAACTTTAAAAAAATATATGTATATGATTAAATACATGAATATTTACTATTTAAAGGAAAAGAATTCTTGCTGGCCATATGCATGTAACATGCGAACATTTTTTGGAGACTTTTTGCGAAATCTTTCAAAATCGCCAATTTAGGGTAAAAAGTGTCAAAAACTCCCGATTCAACGATTCTGATTAAAATTTTAGGGTTTATTCAATATGAAACGAGTCTAAAAATGGAAGTACCCAAGGCTTTCGGAAAAGTATTATGGCAGCCGA
>JABASC010001108.1:0-27093 GCA_019776185.1 Plutomurus gul | reverse complement strand
GGGGGGGGGGGGGGCAGTGCAGTGGTAAAGAGAGATAGATTGAAAAGATTATTTGCATAGCTTTTCTCAACCCAAGGGTATCTATAGAGGAGAACTGACATATCCAACTCTTTCTTAAATATGCGCGAAGACATCAGAATTAAAATCCTGTCAGTATCAGCAATGAAATTTATTTTTCTGTTTGCTGGTACAGTTGTTGGATTCATTTTTTGTGCGATTTTAGCTGAAAATCGTCATCGAAGTACCTTTTTATAGATATTTCCGGTAAGGACTTTAAGCTGTTATTATATGAAAGTTATATATATTGAGTTTTAGTTTGATCAGAGTCGTAATTGGTTACATGTGTCGCATTCGCATCGCATGATATCGGTATTACCGATTGATTACCGAACACTGACAGGTCTGTGTACAGACTACACACCACACACGGACACGACAACGAAGGAAATGAAAGACTACACTGAATACTGTTGTTGAAATATTTTAGATCGTAATTTATTGCATATTTTGCTTAAAATCAAGACCATATATTTGATCAATTTTAGAAAAAACCTGCGAAACCAGACATTTTTAACCCTCGGATAAATCACCCAGTATATCAGAATGAGTAGTGGAAGAGGATCCCGCACGAGTCTCTTGAGTCTGGAAGATGCGGACTTGGATTTGGAAGGGTTTAACTTTCCAATTGGACTTGGATGTGCTCTGGATATGTTTAGGGAAAAAGATGAAATTGTGGAGCTTATAGACAAAATACCGCAAATTTATCAAAACACGGCACAGGTTTGGTTTGATAGTTTCTAAGAACATTGTCTCATTGCTTTAAAACTAATTATTCATGGAATAATTTAAATAATTTCCATGAATTTCGTTTCAGGTTGAAGTTACATTTGAAACATACCGTAAAATAATAGATCGATATCAAGAGCAGCCTCATTTGCTTGATCATCACTTGGAATCTATGATAGAGTTATTGTTGAATCAAGCCAGAGAGTGTACTCTTCCACATCAACTTCCATTAAAACACCTGAGTTTGAAATTTCTCCGACAGATATTTAAAGTTCGGGGAGCAAAAGAAGTTGTGAAACGAATGCCCCATGAAGTTGCTGATCTAGTTCCAGTTTTGACTTTCTTGGAAACCGAAAATTTGGATGATCCTAATACTTGGGAGAGCTGCTACGTTCTTGTTATGTGGCTTTCAATACTTGTGATCAATCCATTTCATTTGAAACTACTTGATGGACAACAAGAAAATTTCGCCGCTTCAATCGCTGAAAGATTAATGAATATTTCTAAAAAGTGTGTCACGTTAAACAATAACATTGGACAGGCTGCTCCAACACTTGTAGCAAAATTCTTAACTCGGCCGGATATGCAGGAATCTTACATGGAATCTTTCATTCATTGGACATGCTCAGTAATTCAAAATTTTAATATATGTACAATTAGTCTATTCATACATTGATACATACCGACACTCTATAAAAATTGAAAAGTACCATTTTATTTTGAAAAGATCTAAAAAGCTAAATTTTGTTTTACTATAGAATTTGGGTGATAAGATTCCATTTGGTACTCGCATTGGAAGCTTTGCATCACTTTCAGCGATTTTTAAACATGCAAAGCGTGAAGAAATTTTGAAGTACAGTGAAAAGGTTTTAAAAGCAGTTTTGCTTTCAAATTGCGCCAAAGGAGATACCTTAATTAGGAAATATGGAACAAAACTCATTCAACGAATTGGAATGGTGTTTATGAAAACCAAAATAGCCGCCTGGCGTTACCGCAGAGGAAATCGTAGTTTACTCACCAACTTAAAGGGTTCTTCCGAAGCCGCTGAGCAGAATGCCAATAACGTTATGATTGACCTTGACACTTTAAGCGGGGAAAACTATGACGAACTAGAACAATATTCTGCTTCTATTGAAGATATTCTTGATAAACTATTAGGTGGACTAAAGGACAAAGACACCGTTGTTCGTTGGTCTGCTGCAAAAGGGATCGGAAGAGTAACAAATCGACTACCGAAAGAATATGCTGATGAGGTTGTGGAAAATCTCTTGCAAAACTTTTCATCTAGAGAGTCCAGTGATGCTTGGCACGGAGGTTGCTTAGCTTTGGCTGAATTAAGTAGACGTGGTCTTCTCTTACCTGAGAGGTTGCCTGCAGTAATACCTTTCGTAAAGAAAGCTCTTATTTATGACGAGGTTAATTTTTGCTTGTACATTTGAATAGTACATACAATTTAATGAATTTAACATTTATTGTGTAGCAAACATTATTAATTGAAATTTGTGTATCTATAGATTCGTGGCAATTTCTCTGTCGGTGGCCACGTACGCGATGCCTCCTGCTATGTCCTATGGGCCTTTGCCCGGGCATTCGAACCAAATGTCTTGGAGCCTTTTGTTCATGATATTGCAACTGCTATGATTATAACTATGGTATATGATAGAGAAGTTAATTGTAGAAGGGCCGCATCGGCAGCATTTCAGGAAAACGTGGGACGCCAGGGTAACTTTCCACATGGAATAGACATTGTGACTATTGCTGACTATTTTGCTATTGGAATAAAGTCGAATTCGTTTACCAAAGTTAGGTGAGTATTTTATAAACATATTACGTAACGATTCCAATTCTATTTATTCTTATTTACTTTTTATTTCGACTTTTTAGCATTGAAATAGCACAATACAACGAGTATACACGACCCCTAATTGACCACTTGAGAACACTCAAGTTTAATCATTTCGACATCAGTATTCGACATCTAACAGCAGATGCTTTGGGACGTTTAGCTTTATTAGATCCAGATTACATGTGCAAAGTTGTTATCATTGAGATGATACCACTGTGTTTGGATTCAGATGCGTATACTTCTCACGGAGCAATGTTGTCTTTGGGTTCAATACTTTCCAGCGTTCATGGTGTTGGCAAGTTAGAATTGAGTCAAGATAAATTGGCTGATATTCGTAATGTAGTTCCAATTATTCTTCAGAGAAAATTCAAAGGCAGTCATCGCGGAAATGAATTGTTACGACAGAGTTTATCTGTTTTAATCAAAGCCACGGCTGTAGCAAAGTAATTTATTTACCTAAATAAAATTGTTTAATGGCTGGAGTGTATTCTTTTAAAAGATGGACATTCCTTTTGTTTGCTCTTTAGTGAAAAGTAATTTTATTGCAGATTACCATTGCACGATGATGACGAGTATTTACAAGTTTGCTACAATTTGTTAGAAGAAAGCATAACAAATGTTGATGCCACCACAAGATTAATAGCAGTGGACTCTTTTCATCATTTTTTGTTCGAGTTTTACTGTTCCAATCCGAGAAAAGAGTTCGAATTAAAAGGATTTCTCAGTACATTCTGTTCTAATTTGAAAAGTCCAGTTATCGCAACAAGACAAGGCTATGCTATCTGCGTGGGTAGTCTACCTGTTCAACTCCTGAAAAAAGATTTTCTGACTGTAATTAAACTGTTGATATACGCTGCCAGTATTCAACCTGAAACAGTACTCTGGGCCGATGTTCGTCGTGATGCTATAAATGCAATAAGCAATATATTTTCTAATAAGCTAATTGTTGAGAATTCTAAGGTAAATTGTTACTGTAACTATTGTTTATACTTTGTTGAAAGTTGTCTTAAAATCAAAACTCAAATTATTCTAATTGTTTTAAGGGTAGCATATAGTAGCGTAAGCATCGTAAAAGAAATTCAGTGTCATTTCATAATTTTGTCCATTGTCCATTACATGTACTACATATTTCTCCGTTTTTAGGCCGAAAGTTGGAGGGGTGGGATACCGATTGATCAACTTGATTATGCATCCTTGTATGACTGTTTACTATCACTGATGGACGACTACACAACGGATAAACGTGGAGACATCGGTTCATGGGTCAGAGAATCTGCCATGTCTTGTCTAAAGGTGATATTATTTTGTTAGACTACGTAATTCAGTCATAATTTTGCACAATTAAATGAAAATGGTTCTTACAGAAATATCTTGGTACCATTTCAGATTTTGACAATACGATTGCATGAAGCAGATCCCGATGGAAGCAAAAAAATTCTTAATTGTGAGACGATGTCAAAAATGCTATCACTGATTGCAAAGCAATGTGTGGAAAAGATTGACAATGTGCGTGTCAAAGCTGGAAATATTTTTGCATCTCTGATTCACCACAGGTTATTTAATAGCTTGTGTAAACAACATGAAATATTTATAAATTTACTGTTTGATGTAACTATTGCGTTTTTATCCGTGCCTAGTCCACCCATACAGAGTTTGCCTCATCTTGATGCTATCTTTAAAATATTTCCGAGAGCATTCTGTAAGGAGGTAAATTGGAGGTCAACATCTGCCACTTTCAGTAGATTTATTGAACTGCTTCCAATGCCAGAATTCACCAGTGATCTTCTAACTGGTTTCGTGGTAAGTGGAGGGTGTCTTAGCGATACCGTTATGAAAGATGCAAATGGTGCCGTCACAAGTTACCTCATTGCTGCAGGAGCGCTGGGAAATCAAGAATTGGAGAGAATTAGTACGACACTCGTATCGATTTTCCAGGTTGAGTTTTTCATTTCACACCAATGTAAATTAATCGAGCGAATCATTTGCTTATTACTTTTATGACTTCATGTTACAGACGAACTCAAAAGTAGATCGTATTACAACTCCAATGATGAAGTTTTTGACTCAGCTGCTGCAGTCAGGCTTGCTTATGCCTATTCTCTGTGAGGGTTCAGATGGAATTGGCAAGGAACTCATAACGACTGTAAAGAACGAAGTTGTGAGAACTAGTAAAATTGAGAAAATTGTTTCTGCGATTGAATTACTTTGTGAGACTCTGCAAGGAAGTCGTGACATAGCTATACTGTAAGTGGAATTCTTTTCATCTTATTCGTATTTGTGAAATGTAAAAGCGAACTCAAAGTGAAAATTGAACGGAAAATAATAAGCGTATGATGAATTTCAGGTCTTTGAAACGCTTGGTGGTGTACTTGTGCCATACTTTTCCGAGGGTTCGAATGCTTACGTCTCAAAAACTGTACGAGGCCTTCCTAACATATGGGGACACGCTGGAGACTTTGACAGAGAATTTAGAGGATGCTATGAACATTCTATCAGAAACCAGATGGGACCATGACTTGAATGAAATTAGACCCAAGAGAAACGAAATATGTGCACTAATGAAAATTCCTTTACCTAGTCTCACAAATCCACCAAAATCGACTACCTAGCTGTATTGTTATCTTGAAAGCTGTGCGCTTTGGATTCTGTGAAACGTTTCATAAAGTTTAAACGTATTCCAATGTTATTCATATCCCTAAAAATATATAAAGGTTATTAATATTGTGTAATCAATAACAGATGCATTCTATCGTTATTCGTTGAATTAATTGCACTTTAATTAGCTAGCTTGTAGTTGCAAAATAATAAATTATAATACCGTCGTATCAGACATGGTTTGCCTTTTATTCAATAAAGTAACCACTAACCACTACAACAACATTTTATAAGCCTTCAGCTTTAACTAAAAATTTACAAAATTATGTATAACTTTTATTATGTAACAACAACAATGTTTAATAAGTGGCTGTGGTGTGCTTATTAATTATTATCTTATATCCGATTCAACAGTATGTATATATAGTTAGTTATATATAATTTAAAGTGTCTTTACATACTAATTAACATGTTTTACGTATGAGTCGTAGTTTAAGTAGTACCTAGATAGATTTATTGGTTGTGCAGTGAATGTGCTGGACACTTTACATTTGCAGCAGGAAAGTATTTGAAATTCCAATTTAATTTGGAACTATCACACAGTTTAAGACAGCATTTGTGATGGACTTATTTTTTAATGCCTAAACGAAATAAGGTATTTGGTGCCTTGTAAACAATATTTTGCCAGTGTAGCATGAAAGTTATTAATTTCATTAAGTAGCACAAACTGTCACGGTGATTAGTGCGCTTGAGGAATATTATTGATGATAACTCGCATCAACCAACTTACAAATGGCCGTCGGCCCCTGTAGTTGATTTCTAACCGCATTTAGTGCTACAGAATACTAATGTGTTGTAAGTTGTAACAATCGAATAAACGTCAGACTAAAGGAAGAAGAGTAAATGCTATTCACAGACAAAAACTATTCCTAATACCATAGAGTATCACAATATTACAGTAGTGGAGCTCGCTTAGATTCTCTAACAAAACATATAAATACATGCTAATTATTCTTTACAGTTTTGGGTAAGGTACGTACTAATTGTAGAGACAACAGTTAGATAATTATTCTTAGCATTTATGAAACAGGTCACGTCTTTTCACAGTCTAATGCTAATGATTCCGTCACATTGTTTTTATATTATTACATTTCTACATAGAGGTATAATATTGACAAAATGCCAACAACTTGAATTATTCTCCATAGAATTTGCATCAAGTGCAATAAAATACGGATGGACTCTGTCGTAAAGTATCTATTGTAATATGTAGATTTGACGTTTTGGCAACTTTCTTGTAGTGATCGGTAATTTTGCCATTGTCTTCCTATTGCGATTGAATACAATGAAATGGTGCGAACAGTTTGATTTTTGTGTGATTGCGGTGATTGTGCATTTAACCCGTGCAAATTTTACGACACTTTAGCTTACCATACAATATATCTAGTTTAGTGCTCTAACTATCTATGTGATTGCCTTTAATTTTTTACTAAAATTATTCATTCGAGGTTATTTTATTTATACGAGGGTCATTCATAATAATGCCATAATGTAGATTTGCGATTTGTGATCTTTGCATAAAGCATTTTACATTGAAATAAAGGATTATAAGTTACAACATGTATGTGGACAGCCTCTTAAAAATGTCACCTTTGCAGAAGGAAGACAATTCTTCCCATCGTAAAAAAATAAAAAATAAACAAAACTAGCTTTATGTAATGTAAAGCTTTTATGAACAATAGAGTCGCACACGGTGAAGTCGCGCTAGATGTTGTACACCTAATCATATTGTTGTAAAGATTGGAATGTAATGGTTTCAGAAGGTATTCGTGGGTAACTCCCACAACAATATAAAATGTGCACATCTGTTCATGAACAGAGGCATCACTTAAAATACTGATAGTGTACATGGTAAATGCAGAGCAATGTAATGATCTGCCTCTATATAGTCGAAAGTGTTTTATCTAATGAACTGGGATTCGTACCTACGCATTCTATACAGTTCTTTGCTTTTAAGTAGTTCTATTCCTTCCGTTGCTGTGAAATTGATAAACTATCTCTTATTATATAAGATATAGCTGTAAAAAACCTGAAAAGTTCTGTTAAAACTTCATACTCATTTGTTGCATTGCGTAGTACAGGTATTTTTACTCACACGTGGGGACCGTCAAGCACCCCATGTAATTAACAGGATGCTTAACACTTTCTCCGTGGAAAACTTCCTTAATTTTAGTCTCACACTATGCAATTTTAGCATTCATTCGCCCAATCAGTTCAATATTACGAATTTATTGAATTCTCTTTGCCCAAAGCAGACAGCCTACATTTCTTCTTAGGAACGCGAACATACATAATCGGAACGGTTCCATTAGTATTGTGTGCCAGCGATCGATCTCAGTCTCATTCTTAATTCCACACAATCGAAACTTAACTGAACCTCAGATATGTCTGTGGGATCTATTATAGTGTGAATGGAAGTAAGCGGAACAGTTGTAAATACAACGATTTGTGATTGTGATACCACAATGTGACAGAATGAAGTAAAATGTGTTCCGCTGCTGACATATCAATTACGTGTGAGAAAAAAGGAGCGTGGGCTTTCAAACTTTTGCATTCAACAAATATTTGTGCTTTGTTGATGTTCTTTTCATCAAAAAATGTGAGACCACCAGCCATATTTTCCCAAGCACGGAATTATGTTACGAAGAGAAAGTGTTCATGTAAAATCTTTGTAACTTAATTACCACCTATAGAAGTGGTAACAGACGTTGGCCATGGAATATGTTGCAATAGGTACTATATATATAGTTCAACGTTATAAGACGCATTATATCCTAATGTATAGTAAAACTGTTAAAGGTGAGATACTTGTTGGCCCCTTGCTTCGATTAGTTGATTAGGAAAAGTACTCGCTCACTTGAAAGTAAGCCAACCATGATATGCTTTTCATTATATAGAAAACATCGTTAGTTTAGAGTACGAAGAAGCGAATATTGCAGTCTAATTTCAAAAAGGACAGTCTACTCATGTAACATTACATATTAATACGTATACAGATACAGACCATGTGCCGGGCTTTCCTTTTCCCTAGCAGCAGCGGGTCAAATAACTATTTTTATACTTAAGTGTGTACTTCATTTCGGTGTACCACCTCCTCCCGCATAAAGTCTACCTTATGTATGTACTCTTTAACCTAGGGCCAACGAAACACAACAGTCTTATTTTATTTTACAGTGGCCTGGCCTACTCGTGTACGTTTTATACGTTTCAACACTAGCACATTTTATGACCCAACGGTAATTTCTTTACTAGGTACTATGTACTTTTTCCAGACAATGTGGAAAGAGGAAATGATCAGCAAGCGTACACTTACTTACAACTACAACTCTTCCTTGTCATCAAAAGTAATGGTGTTAAGACCTAAATCTTCTAGCATTTGCGGAGGACTATGAATAGGTCTTCGGGGCCATACTGCTACATTCTTTAAGATATTGCCCGCTTTTTCTATCTGATCTAACGTTTTCCACGCTTCCCAAATATTCTGCTCAACCCATTCCAAAATAACATCTCCCTTGAAAACTAGTTTTAAAGAATTTCCCACCGATTTGGCCGTAACAACGAGATTTCGACGCAGTCTAGGAACTTGGGAGAACACGACCTCGTCCACACGTAACGGCAACGAATAGTTATGCCGAATGTTGTAGGGGGTAACCCAAGCCCGCTTCCGTGTTATCTTCGTTTCCAAATCCCATATCTCTGTCATCAGAGATCGGAGACGAAACAGCGTTCGAAAGAAGGCCACTCCAGGAAAATTGCAGCGCGCTGCAAAGGCAAGCTCCCCGTCACTATCCTTCAACAATGTGTGAACATTTTGGTGGTGATTAGGACAACGAAGAAGTTGAACGAATTTTCGAGACACTTTGTCTTGTTTCTCTGCAGGAGATGTCAAATCTTGACTGCGTTTAGAAGCTCCGCTGAATTTTGGCAAATTTTCCGCTTTGTCTTTGGCCATTAGACTTCTTGGATGAGGAATCCTTCGTCTGAGAACGGGTCCTTGCATTTCCACTGTTGCTGGCGCCGAGCGTTTTGCCACAATTCTGTCAGCTTCAAATAAAGTGTAGGAAATGCTTGAGGATGGGACTGAGGAAGCAGTGCTGCTTTCATGCGTCGTCTGTGAAGAAGATGCGGTATTTGGTGCAGAAGTTGTCACAAACTCAGCTCTAGGCACAAGAATTCTATTTCTGATGGTACTGCCGCCCCCAGGTGTAGACAGCACTAAAGAAGTGTACACCATTGAGGGAATGGCTGCTGGCAGCAGTTCGCAAAGAACTGCAAAATGATCGTACCGCTGCCACCCCGTCAGAACTAAGCCACCAATTCCTTTTTGCCATTTGGGAGACTCGCGAGCAATCACATCAATCCATCTCTGAACATTATCAGCATGGCGCGACAACGGTGGAATGGTTAAAGTTTCTCCAAAGGCTCCTTTAAAAGCTGCTGCTGCCCAAACAGTTGGAAATATGGTCGAGTACTTTTCCCAAGCATCCCATCCTACAAATCTATCCACGTCTTCAGCATACACCCACACCATAGGCTCGACCAAGTTGCCAATTCCAGACTCGGTTAGTTTCGTCTGCGGTATACTTCTCAGCATATCGTCCCATATTATCGGTATTCTCCCTTTGAAGCGAATGTAATTAGCCACTTGTGTAACATGCTTAAGGAATAGGTCGTCACGTGACTCTGACAATGCAGAACAAAGAGGACAAACTCTCAAGTTGAAAACCTCATCACAGCCAATGTGGACGAATTTAGAGTTTTTATGCAACTCCAGAGTCTGGAATTAAAAATAAATGAACTTGCAGACGCTTGCACATCATCTTGCAGTCATGCACCGCATCGTATTAATAATTAAAGCGCATCATCACACGAACGCATGTAAACTTCATTATGAATTCATTTACAACTTGCATACCTGATCGATCATACTGTGCAGAAGTGGTAAGGTTCCACTTTTTGATGGGCAAATCGCCTGAGGATCTTCATCCACTTCCCGTAAGTGGCGAAATTCGTGTCCTTTTAACACAAACTCAACGTGACCAAACGTTTGAACCAACGGAATCACTTCCAGCTCCAGATTCTTCTCCGCATAATTGACGATTTCCTCTGCCTCTTCTGGGGAGTAACCGCCTGTTTCTAGCGAGAGATTCCTCAAATTATTTTTCCACGGAAAAGTATCTTCCCACTCTAAAAGTACTCCCGTAATTCCACTTAACTTTGCCAGTTTAAGCATCTGAAAGACCCAAAAGACATAACATGAAATAACTCTTCCTTCTTATAACGAAATAATCTTTCTGCCCACTTACATCTTTGACAAACGAAATCTTTGGCGGCGCTCCTTTAAGATCCAAATGAATCAAACGAGTTTCTATAACTCTTGAAAAATTAGATTTCTGCTCTAATTCCTCCAAAGTCCACGAAATTAGTTTATTCCCGTTTCTATGTGGCCCGTACAACTGGTGATGGGCCAAATGTCTTATTTTCTCATCTCCGGCTGGTAAGTCATGTTCGTCCAAATTGCTGAAAGCCCCATTAATATCTTTCGAAGCCAGTGGACTCGCATCATCGTTGTAGTCGACAAACACAGCGTCGATATTGTTAGCGTCAAATTCATGATCTGCAATGTGCTGATCATGACTGAGATGATTTCTTGAACTCCCTTTAATATCCCCATGACTGTTTCCACCACCACCACCACCACTGTGTATGCCAACTTCGTCAAAAGGGTTTATATATTTATTGCTTTTACTGGCCGCTCCTTCACTAAAAACAGGTAGATTTAATCCCTCGGGATAATAAAAGAACAGAGAACTCATCACTCCAATGCAAATGGAAAATATGATGCAAAAGGTGATGAAAATCCGCGGTTTCCTCGATTTCGGACAAAAGGACGATAAATTATTCGTCTCTCCCATCGTGGAGCTGTTAATCCTACGACTGCTCTCCGTGCTCTATTATGTATCGTTGACTTGTTAGTGACTTGTTCAGTAATTTCCACTGGTGCACACTGTTGTATAAACGATGATTCCACATTTGTCTAATGAGTTGAGATTCAGAACCGTGAAATCCATAACGATACTCTCTGAGGTGTAGTGTACGTGCGATTACGCTCCGTCCTATTATCTCTACTATACTGGCTTTATTTCCGTATTGATACAGTTAAAACTGTACTACCGTTAAGTCCTTTTATTAGCGCCTCTTCAACTCCTTCTTCTGTCTGTCTGCTGAATGCGAAACGTTCTTCCACAGCAACCACACTGCTCAGTCACACAGTCTAAATCTATGTATGTAGTATATGTGGTGAGTTTCTTTCGCTATCGTGCACCAACTCCTTCTTCTTCACAGCATTGTAATCTCAATCTAGTTCCCTCGTCTCTCTCTCTGTTGTTCGTGTCGAATATAGGTCAAACTAGATGAATGTCAAGGCCAAAGTCAAGTGGTTGCATTTCTCCTCCACCACCAACATTTCCATAATAATGCCATTCAGGTTTTATTTTAATGCTGCTGTCTGTCCTCACAGAAACGTCAAATTCACAATCACGCAACGGCACATTGTCTTCACCACCAGCACCACCACGGACGGTAGATTAATAGTATTGAAAATTCATTCGAGTCCCGTCTTCTCCATATTTCGTTTCAAGCAGCTTGTCCTGACTGGTCTGGTCTGGCTGAGTGACAGCTCACTGCAAAATGAAAGGAAAGATGATTAATTGACAGGTGAGCAGAGCATATCAGAACGAGCAGTCGACAGATTACATTTGTATTAGATATCGTCTCTTAGACTTCACTAAAGAAAGGCAAAGTCGTCCGTCCGATAACGAATGAAAGGAACACAAACAGCAATAACAACAAGTCAACTCTGTAGAATGTATAGAATGAAACTGCAGTGCAGTTCATGTTTGTAGTCTGTTGTTCACCTATCTGTCTATCTATCTACCCAGTGCATTGTACACAAACTACTTACATACTCACAGGTAAAGGGCTATATAGTATGTACTCTTACATGATGCATAGGAAGTGTGCTGCACACAGTATATTGCTCTTTAGCTCACCAGTGCACTGTTTTGTATACAAGCAAAAAAAAGTAACAGTGTACCTTCAACTCGGCTACAACGGTAAATGTGTGCTTGTATGTAGTTGTAGTACCTATGCTGTACAGGTAGGAGAGAAGTCGTTATAGTTAGTAATAGTAGTAGGTAGAAGAGGAATCGAATAGCACAGAATACATATAGGGAGTGAGAGCAATGAGGTTGTTTGTGTCTTATGTGGGCATATCGTCTCGATGCTGAGCATGGAATGCCAAGAGAGAGAGAGAGAGAATGTGGAACATCGACTCGTAATATTTACTTGACGAAATAATACAGACCTGGTGAAAATTGCTTTGGCTTGTAGCTTAGTAGGATGGCACAGCAGGGCCGCAGTTCGTGAAGACACAATCCGGAGGAAGTGTGGCTTCCTACTGCTATTAGTTTATTTCCGACCTTCGGATTCTTCGATTTTAGCGGCGCAGCCTCAGCGGTAATGAAATTACCCGTGCTCGGAGATTTCTCCAGCTGCCCCTCGTTACGTCCTTTACTTCTTTCTCTCTCTCTCTCTCTGCCATATGTACATTCATGTAACAACGTTAGGCCAGCTGAAGTCAACACACGAACGTACGAGCGCTGACTTTTAATATAAGAAGTAATGCAATTGTGTTAGAATGAAGTATGTGCTCCTGTCATTCAATCTCTGCAGATACTACAGTATAGTCCCAAATCTTGCTTTTTTACGCTTCCGCTGTAAGAAGTCTATTACCGCGAGTGTGCTTTGCGAAACACACTCACATATACACACACGGTACGATACGGCTGTGCCAGATGCTAACATTGCTTCTACTTCGTAATCTCAAAGAGTACTAAGGCTCTATACATAATGCAATTAAGTAGAACTCCTAATCCACTACTGCTTTCCAGTTCAATTGTGCTCGCCGCGTGGTCGTGCTTTTTTATTATGATAATGCATTAGAGAAACACTACGCTAGTAGGCTGGTGGCCGGTGAGTGAGTCTCTGATGTATTGTAGAATCTCTTGCTGTGTATTCTGGATTGGTAAATTGATGTACAAAGGCGAAAAGCACTCGGAACATCTCCACTTCCTATTAAATGTATGTAGAGGTAGTCAGTCTGACATATCTTTTGTAGTCTTCCGTCTTGTAATCTTTTCTTCAACTCTGACTACGACTTTTACGCAGAGACACGTACTCAAACCACTACTACCCAGCTAGGTAGGTATGGCCTTTTTTTCGTGAGATAATGGAAATAAAAATCTACCATGATTTATTTATAAGCATTCGGAAAGCTTTATTGTGATACATTGCGAATTCAAAGTATAAAAGTACACAGAACCAAAATAGAAGCAGATGCTGCATGTATGCATAGAGAGAGTCAAATCTTGGTAAGTACGTACAATATATCTTATTCTCTACTTGTCCGTATCAAATCACGTTATTGTGAACAGATCGAACAGATTGTCTACACGTATAAGTAGATAACATGTACAGTTATATTTTTTTTGCGTATTTTCGATAAAACCTATGTAATCTCGCGCAACTATATTATAGAATGTTACTTTGGAACGCAGTAATTGCAAATCGAATTGCCAACATAGGCCGCTTACATTTGCACAAGGCTTTTACGACTTAAATAAGTCGTACATTTTTACACTGCGTATAAATTATATTAAATCGTAATCAGTATTCGTTGGTTTTCCTTCGTGAAACACTCACGTGCACCGGAAAGTTATTTTAAGAGTATTTCAGAGGAAATATTACACACTAAGTAGCAAAGTAGCAGTCGACATGTAGTATTAAGTAAAAAGTGGTACTTCTGAAGTCTTTTCTTTTGCATGAGTGAAGAATTACGCTCTGCGTATTTAAGCTTAACCTACCAACACATTTATACATTTAACAATCACTAAAATACATTCATACATTTTGGGCCAATGTAGAACCGTCTCACAAGTATAAGTCCAATTGACCCCAAAAATACTGCATGACACTTCACACATTTACGTGAATCAATTAGGAATACAATCGAAATGGCCTTTTTATTTCTTCTTTCTTACCTGCTATAACTTACAACTTCTTCCCAACACGGTTGACCGTTATCCGGCTCTACTAAAATACATTACAAATACTCAGTAGCCAGGAACAGTGGGACACAGTGAAGATCGGAAGCTTTAAGCATAATTCGTTAATATTTCGAGAGTTTGTGGGGGATATGTGGGTTCACTGTCCCACGCGGTTCCTACGCCACTGAAAAAGCTATTTATTTATACATGTTGATGGATTAGCTCATTTAGCAGAGTCACGTAATCTGTTGTAGGAAATATGTAGAGTTAGTGAATTTATATGTATTCACCAGTGAGACAGATTGTGTACATTTTCACGGTGAATGGTTTCTGTTGGTTCGTAGAGTCCATAATACCCAGTGTCTTACACTCAAATCAATGAAACTCTATTTTGTAAAATAAATGCCAAGTTTGCTAAATAAGCGGATACGAATTTGTCTTAATAAGAACTGGTCGATGTGAAAAGCTTCCAAAGAAACACGAGTTGTAGCCTTAAGAAGGGCCAATTATTAATCGATAGGTAGTGATGATATCAATTCGGTTCGGTTTATAAGCAAACCGAACCTGAAAAAACAAAGAATAATTTCCAGTTCGATGATTTTATCGGTTTATATCTCAAATCGAACGGATATAATCATTATCGATAGGGGTGTTGACAAATTCTCATTTTGGCTATTCGACGAATAATCCGCAAATTAGCGCAGGTCTTTTTGTGAGTCTCAGTAATTAAAAAGCAAACATTAAAAATAAATGGGCAACAGATTCGTAAACTTCCGTTAAATAGATTGTTAACCTCACGAACAAATTTTACACATGTATTTAATGTCAAACAGATGAATCTGTAATTCTAACAAACATTGCAATTTGAACCAATTCAAAAATATATTCATTGACGTCCACATCTTCCCTACCTACAACACACATGTGTGTATGTAACCTGTGCACAGGAAAGAGGATGCAAGTATGCAAGGTACTCTGGTATGAGTAGAGCTAGAATAAATTGTGGTATTTTGTAGCAAACCTCAACCTCCAAATGTACGAGGAAAACTCTGATGGAAATGTTTGCCATTTCTACAAGCATAATTAATAATAGTTAAAACAACGATTCTGCATAACTTGTCTGAAGAACAAGAACTAGACGATTAACCCGAACCTGTGGTGAAACTACCTTGTACTCCGACGAACAGAGGTTACCACAACATTAAAACCGCAGGTGGCTAAAAACAAGCAGTATTTCGTAGCAGTGGAGAACTTCTTGAACTTCCGGGGATATGTTATAAAACTTGATAAGGCTTACAAGGTTTGTCTATAACTATGAAAGCTAATGGGAACATAAATAATTTTAGCACAGTCAACGGGTGGAGCTAAATTATTAATATTCTACGGATATGGATACAACATGTTCGCTTAGTCTTTATATTGATTGCAGTGCATCGTTCATAAGATATTTAAGTACTGTCTGAGAAAAACGACATTTCTAAACGCAGTCGCACACATGACACAGGTTCACCTAATGTAATCTTTAATGCAACAGAGTTTAGCGTAACCCCAAGGCAATTAAGGCAAGTTAAGTGGGGTAAATTGAAGTTCTTGCGTGTGGAAAGGTTTGCAAGTTAGCTAGTACACTGACTATTGTGAGTCACAATAGAATCTGCTCTGAATCGTACTTTCAGATGTGCAGGATTCTTTTTTAATCCGATTTATCTAATCTGAGCTAATGTATCTCGAAAACACAACCATTTGTTAATAGATTAGTAGTCTATTTAGTAAATAAAGCCAAATAACTGGTATCCATGTAACAATTATTTCAAGTGCAATAGTTACCATTATTGCAAGTTTGAGGGCACAGGTGTAGTAGAGCGAAAAACGGTGTTTACGGGGACAAAAGAGTTTTCTTCGCTACACTCGGCATCGTTTCTAAAGGATGTGGGTCTTCGAGGTGGGTTTGCTTTATGATGAATGAGTTCAGGTTCGGACGTTTCTCTCATGAAACTACTTCCAATTTTAATGGCTACGAAAACACAACACAATACTACCGGTCCCATAATAGCTCCTTGGACACCGAAATAAAAAATTCCTCCAGCCACGGCCAAGCCTGATAAAAATATTAAATCCTTTCAATGAATACATTCGAAATAGCCATGAGAAATGATTTTGCGATGTATAAGATAAAATGAATATGGATAATTTGTCTGTTAAGATTAATAGTAAACATTTTACAGAATAAAAAGCTAAATTTTCAGTAAAATGACATTTTCTGTTCTTACAGGGATCTAAAACTAAATGTATACATTGAGATTCCCAGAAAAGGGCTTACTGGAAATTTTGCTTTTATTATCCATTGACCATTACGGTCCATATTCGCCCCAGCATCTGCAATTCACATCGACGTGTACATACCTGTTAAATAAGGGTGTCCCCCTCCTTTTATTTCGCTATAAATCTGTGTATCTACGGCGCTCATTGGAGCCATTTGGGCCAACAGCATTACTAGAGCCTTTGTCCATTGACCCTGAATTAGCCAGAGTTCCAGTACAGCCGGTAATGCAGCCCAGTACGGCATCAGAAAAGGTACAGCGGCAAAAATTGCAGCGAATATTGCCGGCACGAATACAATATTTACCTATTTAATATAAAAATTCATTGTAGCCACTTTAAAACTTAAAAAACAATATGGTATTATCTCAATTACCTGAAATAATGTATGAATTAACCATGTCCACATTCCATAAAAAGCACACATTTTAAAAGAAGCCATGAAAACGCCATTAATGGCTTCTTCAACTGCGATGGCAAAGCTACTGCTGTGTGTCCCAGGTGTCAATTTATTAAACAACTCTACTGGTTTGTAATCGGATGTTGATGCACTCAGTAAATAAAAAAGAGACGTGAAGAATACGACCAGGTTAATTATCAGATTTAAGATGGCAGTTCCACCTTCACATAAAAATATACGTTATATGTTAAAACTCCACTGACAGTCACTTAAAATTAATAAAATCACTTCATCACTTTCATAAAAATGGGTTTTATTATAAACTAATTACCTCCGAACAATAGCGACAGAATTGCTGTTATTGATGAGATAGCCAAGGAAATGTTACCAATCACGATATTCCACAACGATTCCAAAACTGACCACAATGTCCCAACATTGGCTTTGGCGTAGTTAGTTAACACTGAAAATTCTAGCAGAAGTGGCATTTGCTTTCCTGTTTCCAGGATTTCGTCCCAGTGAACCCCAGATCCGTGTGTCCCATCGGTGGTATCACCGTTGATGTTGATATTTCCTTCCATCTCCACAAATGCATTGTCCCAAGTCTGATTCCAGGTCAAATAAATACGATCCCACAGTTCTATGACTTGTTTCTCAATCAGTTCTGCCTTTTCCGGATTCTTTTCAGCGATTGTATCTCGAATAATATTCGTTATATATTCTCGACCATAGAGGTATGCATTGCCCACCATTGACCCCATAACGCCTTGCCAACCTTCTGGTAAGAATTTTGAAATCTCAGGGTGTTGGGACACTGTAGAATTTATGAGATTCACTCCAACTCGAACCAAATGGTCACCTTCAGCGTAGACTTGAATTGAAGCGAAAATTATTCCCAAAATAGTAGACATCACAACAATCACGAGAATAAGGCTGGAGGCTACAGGATCCAAGTACGCTTCACAGATTCCGACCAATTTTTTGTCCGCTATATACAATATTTTCAATGCGACACGAATGGGCTCAGGAAATAGTCCCCTACTTGGACCTTTTTCGTCGGTGTAGAAGGTTACGAACGGTGTAAATACATTTTGTCGCAAATATTCAACCAATGAGATTCCAAAGTAACTGCAAATCCTTTTAAGAGCGTAGTAGGCAACTGGAATTGGTATTAAATGAAACAGCCACAGGCGATTCCAAACTTGAACAACGACACACGCACACAAAACTCCATACAAGTATTTACTGCTGTCGATCATCATTAGACCTTCCACTTCATCTTCCGACGTCTGCGAAAAACCAGGAGAAGGGAATTCAAACGGAGACGATTCGTCGCAACCTATACTTTCTACCTCCGCTGCACCTGTAAAGGGATAATTACCAATTAAATTAACACAAATGCATTTGAAATTTCCGTATTTCATGTCGTCGCACTCATAAGAAACTTGCCTTCATTATCATTATCATGGTGCGTTTTCTTAATTTGGAGTTTCATTTCTTCAGTATTAGCTCCAAGTGAGATGCTTCTTTGCAGCAATGGCACCTTTCGTGCATCAGCAGCACCATCCACATTCTCCCAGTCGGTTGGAGATATTGATGAAACTGAAACAGAACTTGAAGGCGATCTTATACGACCGAAAATGTCCTGTTTCAGGGATTTAGTAGGGGATGCAGCAAGTAGAGGATTTCCGCTTCCAATATTAACCACCATGAGATAAGCATAGCGTGAAATTGTAGGCAATCCATACCTAGAATATAGTATAATAATTAATGAAGGACATCGCTACAACAAAATAGTATGACTTGATATATTAAAACCACAGAATCTCACTTTAAAGTTCTTGTTCGGCCTCGGATATACGCCACAACTCCGACAACAATGAACAATAAGAGCGCTACAAGTAGAGGATACGGCAGCAATCGGCAGAAGTAAGCGAAAGTAAATGTCCAATTTATGTAGGCAAGTGATTTTAGAAGAAGGGAGTGGTCATCATTGTATTTAACTCGAATTTCTGGAGGTGGAATATCCTCATTTGAATCTTTATCCAATTTTTCCCTTGATATTTGTTCTTCCATTGGAGCTGGACTTCTATAAATTAGAATAATAGACTTGTTCAGACAAAAACCATAATGCTGTTATAACTGACAATGAATTAGGTACAAGATACAAAAATCGTACAAATATAATTTTACAGGCTTAAACGCACCTTGTTGAGAGTATGAAGTGAAGTATTGCGATGACATAAATAACATTTAGAGCTATTACCACATGACCATCAACCCACGCAAGAATATTAATTAGAAGGCCAAAACACGTTGTGACAACAACTTGAATTCCCAAGGCAAAAGTAACGGGAGGGTTATGATATACGATGTAGGTGACAAAGAATACCACCAATGCAAGCAACATCGATTTCCAGAACGTAAAAACATAGTTTCCGACACTGTCCGAAAAAGTATCAACAATTTTGAAAGGACTTGAGAGGACGCGGACTGTAAATGGAGTTCTCGATCTCTTGGAAGTTTTCAACCTGAAATGAACCAATACAATGAGCATCCATTTCTATATTTATATATCTTTTTTATTCGAAGAACTTACCATGAACGCGCAAACGTGCAAAATCGATGTTTGAATGGATAGAGAACACTACCACAAAGAAGTGCCCATAAAAGTGATTTTATAAAGGGTTCCAGAATACAGTACACCCCCCAGAAGGCCAAAACAACAGCACTAGCGACCACCAGAGCTAATACATTGTAGAATGCGTATTTCAACGCTTTATCGTGACCCATGGGAAGCATTGATAGCAGATTATCCATGATGGGTGTTTTTAAGCGTAAATCCGTCAACGACACCGACGAAGGACGAGGGGCAGACGTGACTATCGATTTGAAAACATCCATTTTAAATACCTATAATAAATGCATGCACATAAAAATCAGAAGTGTTCACAAATTAGTCAATGATATTGGGGGTCTTGTCATAATTTAAGGAAGTAATCGACCATTTCAATAATTTTTCACCGGTTAACTTGATGTAACTGCAGTTAAAGTAAAAGCTGGCCAGTTCAGTCTCTTTCGTTCGAGTCCCGATTTCCAGATTTTTTAGGAGCAGGGCCAGGCCAGGGCTTCAGTTGAAGTGTCAAGTGGATTAAGGGGTGCCAGGTACAGGCCCCGTATCGATTCAACTCCTGATCTCTGCGAGTGCGACCGAATTTGTAAAATTAAAATGTATTTACCGGTTAAACTCTTACTTAAATATTGACATATTTGTGATACCCTTTAAAACGTTCGGATAAAACGGTATCGGATCTAATAAGACAAATATCAGCCTCATAGAATATATTATATTTTCAGAATAACAGAATTACAGAGACTGTCATTAACACACAGGAAAAAGTACTCACCTTTTATTATATAATTTATGACCTGTGTATCCTCCTGTGTCATATTCATATCCAGGAAGTCTACCAAAATTCCCGGTTTCGTAGCCTTACGTCATATTTATTTTCACTTTGTGTTCCAATCCAAGAAGTAAATACAAGTCAATGTAATAAGATACAAATAAGCCCTAGAATAGTCAGTCATGCACGTGTATAACTTTTGCCTAGGTTATTGCGCAGTGTAACGAGGGAAAATATTTGAATAAAATACTGACAGCTCTCCGAATTAAAACTAAATCAACATAACAAGAAAATTATAGTGTTACTTGAAAGTTTGTGCTCAAAGAAGTTGGAGATTGGTGAACTTTCTTTTGGTCATCATCTCAATTCGGCTATATTATTTATTTTGAGTCTCGATTTTGTTGCAAACCGAAGTTCAAAAGCTAATAAAACAAACAAATTCCTTCATACCTGAATTCTCCTTATTTTGAGGAGGAATTTACAGGAAGCTGTAAAACTGGACAGTGATTCGTTTAAATTGGATATAAGGTGAGCCTGAGTCTGAGTGTCTGATTGTTTGACAATTTATAAAATTATGCATGCAATATCATTTTGTTTGTTGACTGATTGTGTTGTACCACTGACCCCAGGCAGGTGACAGGATAAATATTTTTTAAATGCTTTTGATGTTTGATAATTGCATCCATGTTATCATTCAATAACTCATAATCAGTAAAATGGTTTCCTAGACCAGATTTAATTCCCGGAAACAGGTGCCTAAACAAACATGTTCCAACCAAAACGTCAAAATCAATCTCCATCAAGCATTCAAGCCGATGGTGAAAATGATTCCAGAGGTTTTGGAACCCCGCATATCAGGGGTAAGGGTTTGGGGATGCCCATACAAAAGTGTCTCAAGCTCACGCACGGTGTTCATAAAGGTATTTCGAAAAATGAAATCAGTATATAGTATATATTGGGTGGTACAAAATATCATTTGTTGCTTCTACATTCTGTAGACGAGTCAGTGAAGTCGTTCAAAAAGTCAGCACTCGGAGATGTCAATCATAAACCTTCCAGTGAAATCAATTTGTCAAAACTAAAGCCAAAAGTCAGTGCAGTGAAAGGTGCAAAGGAGTGTGGAAGGTACTGCAAAAATTAGCAATTCCTTTAAAGTGTCTTTGTTTGGAATAGGTTGCATTAAACTACATGTTTTAAAATAGTTTTGTGAAGCCAATTGATTCTAAAATGGAACTAACCATCTACCAGGATGATCAAGAAGTGGAGGTGAATAGGGATGCGAATGTAAACCCTTTCAATATTTCTGCATTTGAAAATATTTCAACGGGAAGAGAGGGTGTTCCCGTGTTGGATGATTTGTCAGTTGAACCAATAATACAGCATTATTTTGAGGATAATGGAGAATATCCTGAAATGGAATCTATTACCACGAATTATTCCGGATACGACGATGGTAATTATAAGTTCTGCTGCTTAAATCCTGTTGCTGTAAGAATCATGTCGCTAAAACCATAATTATTCTGCTTTTGCAGATCTTTACTACTATTCACGTTCATCACCAATTTCACGAGAAATGTACAACCGCACTTTTGAAGAAACAGATGAGAAAATCGACATTGACGTTTTGCGCCCTTTGATGGCCCTTTGGGGTATATAACTAATAACTTGACATTTAAGTACAAATTGGGCTGCATGTAATTCGTGTTTGAAATTGGAAAATTTATGATGACCTACTTGGCTTTTAATTCGACATTCTCATATTTTTCATACATGGATATTAAAATTATTAATTATTAACCCACTAAAATTAGTTAACACTCAATCAGTGATATCAACTAACAATAAGTAATTATAATGATTTTTTTTAATTTGAAGTGCTGTGTCATATTGGCAAGATGATTATTCAACTGCCATAAGGAATTATTTTTCAAGTAGTGGATTCGAGAGTTCGAATCGCACAAGGTCGCATGCATTTTGTGTCATATCATGTGCAGACATGCATTCTTATATATTTACTTCGATATATGTAATATTAACAGGATTTTCCATTAACTTAATTTTTTTAAATTATTGAAAATGGTTTAGACTCTATTGTGTAGTTAACAAGCTAACTTTATCATAGTTACCTAACTTCTTGGTTCTGTGTTTTGTAAACAGGTTCCAGCGTTAGATCAGAAACGCTTCTCTCAACGATGTCTTCCGTTGATGACGACATTGATTTTACTCATGTTGATTTCGATTCAAGTTTTGAAGATCTCTGTGATGCAGAAATTCAGGATGACCTTCAAGATATTAAAGAACGTATGACAGATCATCCGTTCTTTTCTCCCCTCGCTGCTGACTCAAAGTAAACTGAATTTCCAAACCTAATAGTAAGTGGCTGTCATTCATCCCACCGCCATGTTATCTTTGTATTGTATTTAAAAACCGATTTACATTTTTAAGGGTATATGCAGGCATAATTTATATTCATCATAATATATCAATTTATGTACATATTACCAAACATAGCTACACTGAAGATTTACAAACATGAGATATAGCTAAAATATGTCGCTAAAATTGGGAAAGTTGTCTTTCGCCGAAAATATACAGCTCAATAATTAATATATCCAGGTATTTGTTTATACCTTTGGTCGGAAACACCATAATTACTATTAATGTATAAATTTTAACTATTTGTCACCAGAAAAGTAGAGCAAGACACCATTATTCGTGTTTTGAGCAGATTTCAAATTTAATTATTTCTCAATGAAGTGCTTATTCAAATGATTCCAAATACTTAATTATTACTGCCATTGAGAGTATTAATGGACAAATACATAAGCTACGCTGTGGTACCTTTGCTGTATGTACCTACGAGAAATAGTATTCTACACATAATTACAGAATCACAGTTATTAAAGTAGTGTAAACATATTTGCTAACTCGACCTGTGTAAACACATTTTATTGAGATAAAATTAATGAATGTCAAAGGCAATACTTGAATTTGAGGTACGTATTCTATTATTTTACTAACAAACACATTAAATGTATACTTGTGTATTGTATTGTTCGTGTTGTAACAATATATTTTTAACTTCTCTACAGTACTGTATTTTACTTATCTTGGTATTATAAGTACTAATTAATTGCCATATTCATGTTTACATATTATTTTGTATCTCGCGTTCTTAGGATAAAAACTTTATACAAACAAATCGTACTTAATTGGTTGAAATTGTGAAATTTTAATAAACCAAAATAACTAATTTGTAAATGCCTACATGTCCGTAATAGCAAGTGTTGTAATTTTGGTGTTAAAAAGGTTATATTTGATTCTCCACATTATTACCCATAAAATCTTAGTCCCCCGATATACGCTGCTGGGCGATGGTGATAATGGTGGTAACGGGGTCTGCGGTGGTGCCACATGTTGGAATAATAAGGTCTATAGTAGCTGTAGTAAGGTCGTCCTATGATGAATGTTTGTGCTGTCTCCAAATCTTGCTTGTCGGATTTGTTTTCATCTAAAGTTTTTGAATTTTCATGTGCAAATTCGAGTTCACCTTCCTTCGGGAGAGCCAGTGTTTTCAATGCAAAGTCATTAGGCTGCAGAAGTTTTAATAAATCTGACTGTAGAGTTTCAGAAGATTCGTTGAGTTTAGTGTTCGGTGTAATGTATGGGTCTGACTCTGGATCCATTGCAAGATGCGGAACTTTGAAAAAAATGTCTGGCGCAGGTACATCTGTCGAGGGACTCAGATTTCCAATTTGAAAAGCATTTTCAGCAGGCGGAGCCGCAAACACGAATGATGCTCCAAATGCGGTTAACAAAAGAGACCCCTTTTGAAAAGATTAAAGTACATACTTGACAATAAAATTCGTACTCAAATATTATACATCAAAGTCAATTGAGGATTGATTGTTACCAGTAACTTCATTTCGAGAAGTAAGGAGAATTGCAGCAAAATCGGGCTTTTTCGTCAAACTTGGCTTTAAATCGTTTCTCTGATTCTTAGGAGAGTGCAAATTGAAAGTTTTTGTGTACCACTTTCATACCAAATGTTTCTTGCATAGGAATCCGAAATTGAATGAATGTATTCACATTTGATGAAGCAATATATATACTAGCCTGATCTCAATGATATACATACTACTCTGCATTGCATCCTTTGGAAATGCGAAAAGAAAACCAAGATGGTATATTAAATTCTCTTTTTATAAGTACACTCACAAAACTAAAAGCATCGTTTGCTACACAATGTAAACGTGTGTAAGTTGTTCTCATATAGCACAGTGAGATACAAATGCTTTTGTTTTGTGTCTTCTGTTTTACACATTACTCATTACACACAAAGGTAACACAAGTGTGCGAAACTTCTTCGAAGTGGAAATGACGCCTTCGAAAACCTTGTATAAGGTCGCATTCGATTTTGAGAACTGCAACAGTTGCGTTAGTAGTGTAATATCATAGCATCGTAATGCCGGAGCTAAGCAATGGACCCATAGTTGTCATTGTCACACAAAATCAGCCGCGGATCCAGGACTCAATTTGCGGGGGGTTTAGAGTCAAATTAAACTTTTATGCGACCGAAGAATGTTTTGGCCAAATTCACCTAAAATATGTCCTTTTGTAAAGTACGTTTTACGAAATATTAGTGCTAAGCCAAATTTCTCCCCTGGATCCGTCCCTGCACAAAATACTTAATTGTGTGTAAATATTTCAAAGGTTATTTGCTTGTTTGAGCACTAAATATTTTTTGCCATGTATTTGATCCATTTGTATTTAATATTTTTAGCTATATGCACATGCAGCTCGCATCATATATATCTATCTATTTATAAATTATTCATTTAGAGAGGTACATGATTTTCTTCAAATAATATTAATTTAATATTTCGCAGATAGTTGAGGACAAGAACAACACAATGCACACTTTTCATGTACTTTATAAGTATGTATACAAAAGCAATAAATATTTATTCTGAAACACATACGGATTTTTTAAGTAAATATTCACAAGTCGTAATAGAGACAACCTTCAAAAATTTACTACATTCGGGTTTTCCACCAAAAGACTGACATGATATTTGACATCATTATAATTCTAAGTATTACTGTGCTTGATGTATTTTAACATATACATACATACCTAAATATTCAGATAGACAAGGCAATTTTTTGTTTAAAAGAATATTAGGGGGAGTAAAACGGATCGAATTATTAATGTATGTTGAAGCTGTCGAAAACTATCGAGTATGATGTTTCAATTTAACCGACAAAATCTTACGAGGAAGCTTTTGGAATATCTTGCATCCGATTTCCTGACAATCTTCCGATTCTAAGCTCTTGTTAATTGGTGAAGGCGAGCTTTTGGAAAACGGTGACAGAGGGACTTTACTTGGTTGGTACGGCGGCAACTGGTTGTAAACAGAGAGTGACAATGGATCTCTCAATTTGCAAGGCATGGCCATAATGACCTTTTTCGGAGCATGATAAAAGTACGCTTCGTGATCGGATTTCCTAAAACGATAAATTAAATTCAGAGTTCCAGTTGACTAAATAAATTTTAATAAAAGATAGCCTTTCCAAATGAATCAACATAATTTAGAATTCTTACTTTGAGTACGTTTTAGGCTCAGGCATTTTCCGAGGTTTACAGTACAAGTCTTCCAATGTGCGTGGAGCCGGATAGTACAAAGCCATTTGATTGCGAGACAGATACGGTGAATTCGGGAAGCGAAGTGAAGGTGGGTCTTCTATTTTCTCGTCTGATAGTTCAAGTGTCTGCAGGGTTGAATAAAGACTTAACGAAGATATATTAGGTAAGGATAGAGAATCAGTGTAATTGATTCTAGAAAGAGACATGGTTTATTTGTAGATTGAATTCTTTAGAATTCCGTAATTAAATTCAAATTATTTATTTTTAACTGATTCAATTAGTGCACAATGGTAGTGAATGAGCCTTATGCGAATAATACAAATACTTCATCAAAGAATACCTTTGTCACACAAAAGAGTATCAAAACTCTGTTATAAATTCCGAGAACCCCTGTTTCCGCTGTTCAATTGAATGTCTGTCTTGAGATACAATAAGTATACTTTGAAGGAAAGATGAAAGGGAAACTAACTTTCTGTGCATCAGTCCGTTCACCCTCCAAACGTTTTCTTCTGTGTTGCTTTACGTATACATATACAATAGCGTCTCTTCTCATCAAGAAAGATAAAGATCTCGGCAGATAAGGAAGCAACTGTGAATAGAATTTACTGTAGATATTTTGTATGGGCAAACGTTGACATCGAAAATTAACAATTCAATTGATAACAAATACTTTTGTAAGCTGATCCTTTATTAGAAATGTAGATATCTAAACTAAATTATACTACAAGGAAATTATTATTGGGTTTTTGTACTCGAAGGATTTCGTTCACGTTTCAATAGTTCGCAAGTGACAACGTTGTCCAATATACACTCTATCAGCATGCATCAATTGCAGGGAACAAAAAAGGCATGCCTTTTTCTACAAAAAAGGAAAAAAGGTTGCTTTTTTAAAAAAGCAATGCCTTTTTTACCTTTTTTGCTTTTTTATAATG